>OZ005751.1:8120399-8360399 GCA_963930835.1 Spongia lamella | reverse complement strand
ATAGGATCTTGTATCAGTGAAATCATATGTATCATCATTTTAACTGCATCCATGTATCTAGCTAGCTACGTAGTCTGTCAGAGCATAAGAACTGAATTAGCATGGCTGGCTAAATGGTCATCCGCCAGGTTGCAATAATTTAACTATAGCTATATGGTTGGCTAAATACTGCCAGATTTGATTCATTCAAGACCTAATCATTCTTATTAGTCAACCTACATAGAGCTAACATGCAATTCATCAATTGATGACTCTTATTTAGTAAGTTTCTAGACACAATTATAGGAGAGCAAGTTTTAGCCATGCATGTTGCTATGGGTATAGCTAATAACTACATAGTTATAGCTATAAGCTATCTTTGTATTTAGTCAAACAGGCATATATGGTAGTGATAACATATCCCACTTGCCAATTTCCTTTAACCTCAACATGTAACTAAAGTAGTGTATAGACAGCAGAGAGGAGGCTTGTATCTAACAATATAGACACATTTCTTTAGTATGTAACTCAGTTTCTACCACTAATGTAAATAGTCTTTCGTACACTGCCTCCTCATTAGGTATCATTATTAATAATTCATGCAAACACAGTACATAATTTTGTTATAGTTAGGTAGCTAGGTTATAAGCCTTAGTTACAGGTGTATGTATATATGTAAGCAGTTAGTAGCTATCCCATTTATTTTGCTTCTATAGTCAATAAGCAGCTCATTTGTGTATATAGCAAGAGGTAGCTAGCTGTATATGTACAAACTCAATTAAATCTAATTACATTAGTTGTACAAATATGTACTATACTTTGTACTGTACTATTGACCACCACTTGTTAGTTCTGGCATGTACGTATTAGTTTATGATCACACTGACTGGTTACAATTACTGTACACAGTTACTAAGATACTGTACATATAAATATAATTGTGTTAATGGGATATTGTGTAGGCTTTGATTGTATTCATGCACGTGTACAAGTTTATTACATGTAGCCAGGCATCTTGTATTCAATTTTTAATAAAGACAAATATTGTATGTAGGTAGCTATAGCAACTACCACATCAATAGTGAATGACATCAGTAGCCACCTTAATGGCATGATTATTGCTATAATGTTCATAGAACACAAGGTTATATGTATGTAGCTAAATATGTATGGTTATAGCTATAATTAATATAGGCATTACATGTTTTGTATGAAACTGGGCTTACACAGTGTGCCAGTCTTGTTGCATAGCATGAAAGTACAGTAGTGGTAACTACATAGCTAGGATGTGATGAGAGGTTAATGCACAAGATATCAAAAAGGTTGCACAGCACTGAAAACTTTATGAGCAACTGTGCCTGCAAACAAAACAAACTACGTACGTACATATGTACACTGTAAAAAAGGAAGTGTGCATACCACACTAAATGGTGTGATAAATGACTGTGTAGGATGATAACCACCTTATTAATATAGTGATTAGAACCCCCTCACTGCCATTTATCACACCATTTAGTGTGATATGCACACTTCATTTTTTACAGTGTAGCACCCATTTTTATACTCTATTAACACTATAGCTAGTAAACAGAAATTTTACCCTAAATTTGAAATGCAGAATTTCTTAAAGTCTACAGAATGCTAGCTATGTAGTTAACTATCAAATAACTATGCTACCTACACACAAATGAACTACATATGTATGTATAGCTGTCACCTAATCTTGCAATTAAGGGGAATTAGGTTCCTCATTTCAATATGAGAAGACACTTTAAAATGTGGACACCACCTTACTGAGTAATTAGATCGCTTGCCCATTCTTCACAAGCATTTCCAATTGTGATGAGAGCAACTGAGGCATGACACATTAGATTCCAGAGGTGTGGGAAGATGAAATGTGTAGTGGGAGACAATTTTAGTCCTAGTAATAATAATTGTACTTAGTAATAACCTTGCTGTGACTAGGCAGCCCTGGCCGTGTGCTCCCCTATTCCTAGCCTACGCCCCTGGATTGTACATAACCCTATAGCTAAATTATAGTAACATAACATAACCCTATAGTTATAGTTAGTTATATGGTTAGTTATATGGTTTGTCTGGCATTGTAAAGTACCACTGAAGTTACTTAGCTATTATTGTTATTATTCAGTCATTGTAGCATAAAATTACATAATGGCTTAGTTAGCTGGAATTACAGTCATCATTGATTAAATCATTAATCATCACCCAGTCAGTAACTAGGTACCTGACTATCTATTGAACAATCATATTAAAAGTACATGCATACAATCTGTAGTTACATGCGATGTTGTATTTTCTCAATACTAATAGCAACACATATTAATAAGTGGGATGTGGTAGTGACTACTTATCTACATATGTATGACGCTTTGTTATTATACAGAGCTAGCTACTTAGTTGAACAAAAATAACTTATATGGCTAGCTAGCTACCAAACAGCTAGAGCATCTGGCTAGTACCTAGCCAACCATCTACTGAACACACACGTAGATAGCTATAATTTATTTGCCAGTATATATGGAGATAAATGTTATTCAGAACTTAGAGAGAGTACTGAATATGAATATGTATAGCTACATATATATATTGCATATAAACTTTTGGATAGCTAGCATTTTATATAGTTACACTTCCTATATGGTTAGTTATATGCATTAAGTCATGACTCATATATAATATTATATATTACATTGATACAATAGAAAAAATCATAAAGGGAGAGTAATATAAGTAGCTAGCTAGTGGTGGAGCAATTAAGGAAGTGGCTAATAATATCAGAGTGGCATGTAATTGATGACAACTAATTTGTCAGCATTGTAGCACTATAACTTTTAATGGATCATAGCTAATTGTGCTTATCTACAATCACTAAAACCATTTGTAGTCAGTGGTCTGTAGTAGCTAATCTGTAGCCAGCCAGTTTGATATCCATATGTTGCATGGAATCAAGTGGCATTGGTAGCTTTGAAGTGATTAACTGAACAAACACTAAACCTTACTGGTCACCACACTGATATAGCTATAACTAAATCAATAGCCAAGACAATCATGATCACCTGGTAATATTTTATCAACAGTCTATGTAAACCTAGCTAGCTATAGCTACATACATTAGGTCGCTATTAATGTGGAATGTGTTGCATATACGTACATATCATAAAGTCATAAAGTTTAGATGTAAACTAATTGTCATAATTATACCATCTAGGTGGCAGTCACAATGAGCTGGTGTAAATTGTCATAGATAAATCTGCAAAAGCTCCCTAACTCCTGTACTAGATTATGAGTTAGCTACCAACAGACTATGTTAAATGTAGCTACATTCAATGTTGCCTGTAATTCATCACATAGCTAACTAAAAGAATGCTGCATCATTCAATGCATAAAATACATATAGCTACATATGTATATATATATATATGCTAGTCAGTTGATTGACAGATAGTCATCTACAGATGTCTTATTAATAAAAGTAAAAATATATTTGAAAAGTTAATGATGTCACATTACATCACCATTGTTATATTTTAATGTACATGTAGCTATAACTTAATTCAGTCTCATCATATGATCAAAATACTGTACGTATCTGATAGCTACCTTAAAATGAGAATGTTTTGATTTAGAAACATTCAAAACTGTTTAGAAACATTCAAAACTGTTTTGTACGTATCTGTAGCTATCACTGAGGTGTGTGAGAAATCACTTGCTGTAGAGTTAGCTACGTACGTATGTACTGATATTTAATAGCTATAGTTACATATATAGCTATACATGGCTATAGAACTCCATTGAATTATTGATAAGTTCATAACACATGACTACATGTAGATACACAGATAAGTAGGTAATGGTACATTTGAATTACAAATGACAGGTAGTCAATTATATTTTGAATGTTTTGAATTGTCATAATAGTTTTGCAAGACACAATGTAGCTAGCCATTTAGAATATTAGAAATGAATGATGTAAATCTTCACACTTTGAATAGCAGCTCATGCAGTGTCCTGGGGACTAGTATAGCTAATTACCATTGGTGCTTTACCCTCTTTTGAGAGGTTTTCCTCATTCAGAAATAATCCATTATATATGGAATTGTGTGATTTCTCCTGAACACATAACTATAGGGAGATTTTAGAACCACTTCCTTAAGTAATTAAGGGATATATACAGCTACTGAAGTTTCAGTTACATGTCATTAGCTAATAGTAACTGTAATTCATATCATGAAAATGGCAACTGAACTATGGTTAGAAGTTTTCTGTAAGGACTTTAAGTCACAACTCTTAGCAGATGACTCTTTATTGGGTCACATCTCAGTTTTACTTTTTAGATAGCTATTAGCTTAGTAGGTCACATCATTCATTGGGTAATTTTGTGGGTAGGTAATAACCTACAATATATATAGCTTTTGAATTCATTATATTTTGGCTCTTAGTGCAATTCATTTAATATTCATAACTCAGTGGTAGGAGTAGGAAGGTACTTTTGGTTGGAGGGGTAAAAATCTGTATAAATTTTAGAATTTCATGGTTCTGATTGTGAACTAACTTATGACCAAAAAAGCTCCTGCTTAGCTACTACATTTGACTACTTCATTCATAAATATCTGCTATTCCACCCATTTAAAAAAACTTATTCTTTATTTACCAACCAAATTCAGTCAGCCAATGTGCTTGCAAAAAAGTTGGGGGGCAATACCCCTCCAACTTTGAAAAATCAAAAATTGGAGGGGTGACTTGCCCCCTGCCCCCCTCTTCCTACTCCCCTGTAACTGATAGCTACTAAAACAACAAACTGTAAACACAATTGGTCATAGAACTAGAGCAGTATATGAAGAGTATGATACAACTTTTAGTCTTTTTATGGATTGTATGTACTAATAATGATATACCGATTAGCATGGTGGCATATTCTATCATTCTGTGCTGACATTTGATACGTCAGTCAATCTATATTGTTACAAGATACGTGACAAAGCCTGCTAGCTATTTATAGTCATAGCAAATTATAGTTAGCTAAACACACTAATTAATCTGGCTGCATAAAGCGATATGTGATAGCATTGATAATAAGGCATGAAGGCATAGCATAATGCGTACATGGTTGATAAATGTATGGTGATGCCACATGCACAGTAGCTACAGTAGTGATTAATGCCAATGCACAATCTATATGTATGTACGTAGCAAAGTGATAATAATGAATTGCGTTATGTTACTCAGTCATTCACTGCACTGCTCATTGATTACATGATGGAAATGCAATAAGGATCACATATCTATATACGTACATTACATTACCAATATAGGTTTCTAATATGATGAATGTCTAAAGGCAACCATTGATGTTGCTTAACAGTGATTACCTACACTTTCATAACTCTAGCTACGTATATGTTATCACCATAATGTGAACAGAAAATTCCCAAGTGAATCAAGGAATATGAAATTTACATCATTAAATCCATATGGTATGATTCTTTCCCTTCTAATGCAACTAGCTATGCTATATCTGTAGTTACAGATCTGGTTTATACATATATGTGGAGCTAGTTATCAGAGAAGTTAACTGATGCACTACCAATTTCATTTACATATAGCTCTCATAATAAAGTGTATATTCAGGGCTGGGGGAAGCAATTTGCTATTGGTGAGGCAGACCAAAAACAAATAATGACACACAGTTGAGTGATTAGTCTCAAGTCTTCATTATTGTGCGAAGCACAATCAGCTGCGTAGCATGCTAATGCTAGGGGGGTCTGGGGGCATGCCCCCCCAGGAAAATTTTGAAAAATAGATGCTCTGAGATTGAATTTGAGAGCATTTCAGGGTCTTAGCCATTGTTTTCCTATTAGCTATATATACATGTACATGATTACACATTCATTATTATTATTCATTCATTCATTATCATTATTATTCATTATGCTCTAACTTTTTCCTGTCTTACAGCTTGTACACAACAAAAACAAAATGCCCTATCGTGTTCTTGATCATATGATATCCATGGCCATTGCTTAAACCACGCCGGCTGAAACGAACGATACGTCGCAGACTTAATGCCAAAGCGTCGTTTTGGGAAGTTGAATGAAGTCGGTTGATTAGGCTTTTCTCCTAAATCAGGCAAACGGGTTTCATAGTCGATTCGGACTTCTCCAGGTCGCTGATCTTTACTACAATCCTGAAGAAAACTTGAACTGTCGCTAGAAGAAACACGTGCGTCCTCCATTCTTTTATTGTTTATAAAAATTGTAATCGGTCGTCGTTAAAAGTTTACTGATCAGAAAATATTACTACGGCTATGGCCGGGGCTGCCGTAGTAGCTCCCCCGGCCCTGATATTATTATTATTATTATTATTGTTAATTGGTCAAAAGAAAGACAATTAAAGTCTTATAAAAACCAATCTCTAGCTGATTAGCTATATATAAGTAAAATGGCGGTTATATAAAGTTTAGTTTTGAAAATAAGTACATTGGGGGCTGAGACAATATCATGGGGTATATCAATATCATGGGATATTTGTATATTCAAAGCTAGATACATAATATGCGGTCTCCTTACTTATTCTTTAGGCCAGTGTAAGTGTTTTCTGTTATTACTCATGAATGAACACTCATTCAACTGATTGCCTTGAGCAAGTGCATGTTTCATCTGAAAACGAAGAGCTCAATTAAGGATCTGTTAGCTAGCTATGTAATTACTGCTTAGTAGTTACCAGTAAATTACAAAGTCTATAATTAGCTACATTTGCAAGATTAGTTTTTGACACTGCAGTATTAGTTGCTGGCAAACACTTTTGACAGCCATAATAACCATAGCTATAGCTTTGTAAAAATAATCTAAATTTTTCCGTGATTCACTTACGTATGTACTTAAGCAAACAAATAGGCTTGACGCTTGAGGAAAAATATCCCTGCATGAGCTACCAGAATTTTAATCTCCAAAGTGTATATACCTACCTAGTTGTTGTTACACACAGTGCATGGGGCATAGCCAGCACAAAGATTTGTCTGGGTGTTGATAATTCAAATAACTAGCTATTGTATAAACACACATGGGCCTACTTTTAGTCACAATTGTTTAGTCTCAGCTCATTTTTAGGCCTGGATGGGCCCGGGTAGGCCTGTACTAGACTATGCTACTGGTTACACAATTGTACTACATAGCTAGAAAGCTCCACAGTTGAAACAAAGTAAATTTCTAGTACATATATAGCTACCTAATATAACCATGTAGCTAACCTCATGCATGATATACTGTTAGCCTCCTAATGCAATCAGAACTATTAATCATCAAATTTCCTTACATAAGTCTTCAGTATTCACTATTGAAGTGAAGTCATAATGTATAACTATAAGTATACATATATTGACTGACTGAACCTTTAAAGTGAGTGTAACTTCAGCAGCATAAGTTATACAAAACTGCATCATAGTTGCTAATTTGGTGAATATAGGATCAATCATGCCTTAATCTTACCATGACAACTTGATATTATTTCTAATCAGATTTATATGTAGCTATCTAGCTATATATGCATATATAGAATGATAATATGTATGTAGCTATGTATGTATGTAAGCCTGTATGCATGTATATGTATGCACGTAGCTATGTATGTATGTACGTATGTATGTATGTAAGCCTGTATGCATGTATATGTATGCATGTAGCTATGTATGTATGTACGTATGTATGTATGTAAGCCTGTATGCATGTATATGTATGCATGTAACTGTGTATGTATGTAAGCTTGTATGCATGTAGTTATGTATAGCAGAGAGGGTATAGAGACTCTTAGAGAGACAAATATTATACATAGTAAAAAAGAGTCAGCCAACACTAATAACAAGATTCTTTAAGAATCAGTGTACGTATATCTCCTTGAGAGCATGTACGTATATGTACTAGCTGCTAGCTTAGCTAAGTGCTTTTATAAAGGACTTCCTGCATGCAAAACATCAATTGAAGTGAAATCTCAACAGATCCCAATGAAGACTAAAAGATCTCCTTCATGACAACAAACAAACAATAAAAGGTAATAGTGTCAGTCAAAACAATTAGCTAATCATAAAATGTCTCACAGTGACTAGCTACGTATTAGCTAATAAAATTGTTAGGAAATTGAATATCCTTCTTTTTGTGACTTAAATATTTTGACATGCCAACTTTAGATCTGTTGCTTTAGCATCCACAAACCGAGATTATAAAATAATAAAAATGACACACCAGGTGCTCTAACTGGCTCAGATCTAGAATAGCTACATATAGTTTTATGGTAAAGAGACTATAGCTAATAGTAAGAAAAAGTTGTACATAAGTACAGGGTGTATGTATTATTGACATCATCATGTGATCAAAATTATGAGTAATGTAGTAGCTATAAGTTGATCATATGTATAATGTACCTTGTAGCTATAGGTATAGCTTTGTCCCACACATTTGCACACCAAAATCTGCACAAAACTACTTATATAACTAGCTAGCTATAGTTGGCTATGGTGCTAATCCAATTTACTATATTATAGATAGGATGTAGCCAAACAACAGTCTTTGTTGATGGTTTCCACCCAGTGTTAAGGGGCTACTGTTTACATCTTCTGCCTATACCTAGCATTGTTTAAATGATTTTTGACACCATACATATGTACGTATATTAATTCATGCACCAATTTAGCTACTCAGCATAAATTATGTAGTTATAGCTACGTAGTAAGTGTTCCTACAGTAGCAGCTGGTCACTTGTACTTACATACCATCACACTAACACAACTGCCTGCAGCTGCATTTGAATATTGAGATAAATATTAAAATTGCATAGCTACATAGCTAATAACCACTATATGAACAAATTATCACAATAAACAAATCAATCTCATTCTTAGAAATTGTCACTTTATAAAATGAGTAAATTATTGAGTTGTTAATCTACGTGTAACTACGTAACGCAACCTGCCATGAACATGTTCTTTTTACTATAATTGTACACTTTTACCATCAACTTATTGTTGTCTGTCATTGAGTTTGGAATTGTTGACAGGCTGCTAAACAATCTTTGCTTCACACATACGTATATTGTCAATGGGTTGTTTGTTAAATATAACTTCCAGTATTATATGTGTGTTCATCTATTCAGTTTAGCTAAATATTAACTATCATTTTATCTAGACTATTTAATTAAATAGCAAATATTACTTCTGAAGCTGACTTCTCCGAGTTCACAAAAATTTGGACTTGTAATAGCTACATACCCACTATACGGTATGCACATCCGAAATACAGTAAGCTATAACAAACTAAACTTTAAATGTACATACATGCCTGTATGTGGTTTATGTATGTGGTTTTTGTGTTTTTGTGTAGTTTTGTTGCTCTGAATAGCTATATGAGGAATTTAGTTAATTGTTTAATTAGCTATCAATAGCTATATAGCTAAATAAAACCTTACAATATTGTTGTGCTGTTATTCCTGTTAAAGCAACATGTTTGGGTCAACAAAAACCAATAACTAACTATATGTACAGCCAATAAGGATATTCAGATAAATAAAAATAATATGATGTAATGTAAAATTTGTCACACAATCTGATAAACAACAATAAAATCATTACTTTGAGTACTTTCAAGCCGTGTACACATATAGCTATATACTTCCATATAGATAATCTTAACGATCTGGATTCTTACACAGTAGTTAGATTACTCTTGAGTGTTGGGAAAGTTTAGAATGTTGTGTAATTGTTTACTTCCATAGTCAAGATCTGCAAATAACTACGTGCGTACATGTAGCTATGCAGTTGTATGAAAACTCTATTATGAAGAAGCAGCTGATGCATGCAATTATCATCTACGTATACTTCATGTCTGTATCAAGGACGGTGTGTTGTCTGGTGAGGATAGTAAACAAGATCGTGTGATGACAACATGAGGCACTAAGAAGCACAAGCAGGGCTGTTATTAAAGAGGTAATCAGGGGCCTGGACATTAGGTAAAAGAAGAATCTGGGGCCATGTATCACACAGTTTAATAATTATGTTTATGGACCTATGTATCCTGTATGGGGCCCAGGGCAAACTGCCCCCTTCTCTTGGATACCCATATATGAACAATCGGTAACTATGCAGCTATGTAGTTATATATTACTACTATTGCACGTACATGGAGCTACATATGTGCATAGTCATGCATTCCTGTAGCTGCCTACACATCCTGACTCAGGTTGGCTGGATATATTGCACATAGCTACACAGTCGCTGTGTATCACAGGTAGCTAGCTATTGTCCAAGAATACATATGTACGTAGAGCTAACATTTCAATGATCCAATAATAAGGAAGTATCCACGTAACATTATTTATTGCTAACTACACATAAAGCATTCTAATACTCTGAACAATGACACCTGCATAGTTATATGGTTATATAAACCCATATAATGCAATATTTCAGACAGGATTAGTTGCTAACAGAATCATATTATTTTGTACACAGCATATGCCGGTACTAATGGTACTGGATAAGTTAGTATTATAGTGCTCCCTATACAGCTATAGCTTTTTAAACAACTTTTAACTCTACAGACTAAAGATACCATCTATTGTTTAGATCTTGTTACAGGTTCACAGTAGTTATTGGACATGATAAAGACCATGTGAACAACACAAACTTTGTTGTGGTACTTATATAATACGACAATCTGCATAGCTATACATCTGATATCTAATCTGTGTATCTCTCAGTCTAATATATAATAATAATAATAATTGTATACATTAACCACCATGATCGATATTGTGGTAATGTGTATTTAAAAATACCATGATTTCAGTCCTAGTTAAAGCTACTAGATAGGCGATTACAGTTGCAGGAATAAAACCTGAGTCAGTGTGTTTTAAAACCATGTAGCTAGTGATTTAGTCATTAACATATAGATAGTCACCAGCTTAATTTTTTTGCTTTAGTACTAACCAACTGTGCATTATGTACGTGGTTTAAAATTTCAGTCTTAAGTAGCCAGCTATGTACATAATTACAGGTATAGCTATGTTGAGTCATGTGCATAAGGTACATGTGAATGCTATACATATATAGCTTGATACATGTACAGAGTCCACACATATGGTTGTAATTATACAATGCCATTGTATGTATAAGTTTATATTAGCTTTATGAGTTCATCTTTATGTATATATGCATCCATTTTAATCAATCTGGGTGCATTCTAATATTTAGTTCTTGTTTTACCAGTCTTCAATAAAATTGGTTCTATTTTAGTTGGCTGTATTAATGATAAATGTAAAATAGTAACCATACAAACCCATCCCCTCCCTATATATGTATGTATACATACTACATTACTATAGTTCAGCATATGGTTGTATCACCATTATTATATCAATAATAGTATCATTAAATTATTGAGGAGACACAGATGTACATTGCTATTCTTCACGGATTGAATATGATTGGCTGCCTATAGTTCTTGTTGTATATTCATGCCTTATTAGTATCTCATGTTGTAGATATAGTACAACTTAAATCCCACTATGAGTAGGAGGAGTTCACTGATAACTGATGAGTCCAGTGGAATTTAAGTGGATTCTATCCAAGTAAGTTTTCTCTCTTTTCTTACATGTCTGTTCAAGGGTAGCCACTTGATGTAAGTATTTAATAAAGGATCATACATTATACCAAAAAGTAACTAAAGGGAGACAACTGGTAATTTACCCTCTTCATGCACTATTCTAATATTACTACCATAATCTCCCTGTAAAACCTTTCATCTGCCCATACACTGGGATAGAATGAATTTCTAGAATCTATGTTATTCAAAATATTTCCTTTTACCGGTGATAGTATCAATATCAAGAAAATACATCTAGCTACAACTATATAGGTGTAGGGTAGATTATAATTACCACTTTATTCTGTAATATCTCTACAAATGTATACCGACAATTGGAAGCATGCATAATGGTACGTAGCTACATAGATATTTTCTGTCATAGCTACATATATATATGTATTATGAACTGAAATACTAGCATTACCTAGACTCATAAAAACAATCACATCTAACAAATTTCATTGGTATATAAACTGAATGACTATTTCCACTAATGCTCAGGCATAGCCACATATGTGACTGTCTGAGCAAAAACCAGCCTACCACTTCAATGCTTTATAACTTTTGTTTGGAAGGACATACAGAGTTTATATTTACAGGGTGAGTAGAAGTAATATCACTTTATCATTGCTAAAAATTTGAGCTGTGTGTAACATTCCAAGAAGATTTTATGGCCCATTAACTAGGCAGAATTGGAGGTGTGAACTAGACTGGTTTTTGCTCGGACAGTCACATATGTGGCCTACATAAATTTGATATACATACATACATAGCTACAGACACACATATTGTATAAGTTCACATACCTGTAACCAGTATATAAATATAAAATGAATGAATATTCATTCATTATAGTATCATGGTACTTAAAAATTTAAATAGCTGGTAGCTACGTATATTGTGCAGCTTTAATTACTGTAGGTTACTATATACAGCAAAACTTTTGCGGTTTTCTGCTCTACCACGAATGTTTTACGATGAATAGCTTAGCTAGCAATAGACATTCTTATAAAAGAAGCTGCTACTGCGAAAATTTTCCCATGAACGTTCATTTTCTATTTCAACTGTTTATTCCCGTTCAGCATTCATTAGCTACGACCTACTAGCTAGTTGTGATACGGATCACAATATATACAACACAATTATGACACCTATGTACTGTATCAGTATATAAATGCCACCTCAAAACTCCAAATGAAAACAATAGCTTGCTACAAAATTAGTCATTATTTACACATATACTATACTATATACCAAAGAATGCATATAAAAACACAACATCAAAATGTAGTATTATAATATTCTGTGCATCTCCAGTAAGTTACACTTCACATGTTTTCATAGATGGCATGTAGTACTGTTGAATAACTTGTGCAGCAAATTGATGTAATTCCTTTAAAAAAATAAATTCATTTACTCCCAGCAACAATAACAATAACAATAGCAACACTTAATTAGTTATATAAAATGATACGCTTTGCAATAAATTTACAAATTTACTCTAAAAGTAAAAGTCATACTACGTACTGTGAACTTCATGCAACTTATAGTTGTAGGGGATCAGCTTTAACTATTATTCTCTAAATTTTAAATGTACAATGATTAATCAATGCTTTTATATTTCACTATCATTTTCTTCCCTATGTAAATAGCAACTTGTTTGAGATTTTAAGCACACAGAAGTACAAAACTAATGTTTTCTGTGCATTTGTACAATTATACACCCAAAAGAGGACTACCTTCATTAACTGTAACTAACTAGTCCCAAAGTATCCACTCTAAAAAGGTACCACTATAAACCAGTGTAAGCTACGTATCAGCTGACTATATATAGCAAGATCTGATTTCCAGATAGCACATTTTCCTAACTGTGACTGATGGACATTAATTATGTAGTGATTAAAGGTCCCAATTTACTTGTAATACATAATAAAGCAAACGGTGTGATTCATCACATGATCTAGTCAAAATTTCACACAGGTGCATTTTAACCGTAGATAGATACGTATCTATTCATTCCCACTCAATTCACTGCTACTGCTCACCACACTACAATCATTCAGTATATAAATTAGCCACATAGCTAGTTACTACAGAGGTTATGAAATTTGGACAAAGGCATTCTATAGTTTTAAGTTATAAAATGCTATGTATTAGGGATCATCGATCTGTTGCAAATCCATGAATATTTCTCTCTCAGGTTATTTATACCTATAAACGCAAATGTTAGCTATAATTAACAATAAGGTTGTTGCCAATTGCTCAAGTATTTCAACCATGTGAGCTAGCACTGGAATAATACTGGTTACTGTCAACTGTGCAGTTACTTATTCCCTCACCTTATAAACACTGCGCAGAGAGATGAAAGCTTGTGAAGCAGCTTAAATCTTAACAATAGCAATAGATTAACTGCATGATGGTAAAACATCAACTTGTTTATAAATACTGTAAAGCAATTAAATTTTTCTTCTGAGATTGGCTGAATCGCAAATGTACGTACTCTTGCAAACTATGTAGGTGATTTGTGTGACTTTTCTGATTTCCAATAATTATATCGTGTACATGGTCTGTGTCATATAGTGACACATAGCAACCAATAACTCATAACAGATGGTCCAGGAGCTACAGATGATAATTATTATGAACTTGCAAAATAGAATTATACGTGCAGTAAGAATTTAAACAATACAATAGCTACAAGTTACCATGTTATATGTGACTCCAGGATTATTGGTGTAAAAGGATTTTACCAACTGGAAGGCATCTGTCGACTGCTTAGCTCTAAATTGCTTCAATGCCATAAAAATGGCACAGAAAGTTGAACTTCGGCCAAGAGTAGTGCTAAAAATATAATTAAATACAGGAAATGAACATCATGATATGTATAATCTCACTATTAAAGTAGCTATGTACAGATTTAATGCAATGTCGTACTCGCGAGTGGTACACATGCGAGTATTGAGTGGACTATTGAGTGCAGCAATAAAGCTCTCATAATGCACTCGACATCCTGAGTATTAATTAATCGACAGTACACATAATGGATTGTTAAATGAGTTAATATATTTTGTATTGCTACAGCCTATGCTGTCAGTAACATATCTTGATCCTCGGGTGCCACATTTTAAACTAAAACACTTTGGCTTGCTACTGTAATACAAGCCTTAACATGCTTTATAAAACAAAAATTGATGTATGGATAGCATCAGTTTTGTCTTTAGATAAGGTTTACCTCTGCATCGATACTGTGTGGACACGCCCATCTTTGCAATCACCAAAAAACTTGGGTATAAACATGCTTAAATTACATGAGATATATATCAATCTCATTCAATCAGGAGTACACTTGAGCAGAATGTCATTATCGCACTCACGAATGTATGTACTCAAACTCGTGAGTGTATGTACTCAAACTCGCGAGTGTATACGTAATGTTATTTACAGTATGAATAACCATGACCACATGTACCTGCAATGGACAACTATTGGGTCATCACTTGCATTGCACATATGCTGAACTTTTTGTATTTCAGCAATCATCAACATCAATCCAGCTGCGATATTATTATTGGTTGGTGGTGAGTTGTCTAGCCAGCCGTGTAGCTGAAACTGAGTAACTCTATGGCTTTTGCTCATCTACATACGTATGTATTAACATGTAGAAAGTAAATAACTAACAATACAATACCATATCCCTTTTTAAATCCACACATGATTCTAATTCAAATGGTATAATTATTAAAGATCATATGCATGTTATTATAAAATGGTCAATGGATCTACAATGCTGATAGTTTATACTGAACTATGCATCCATTCTTCAATCGCTCATATCAGGAACAAAAGTAGTTCTCATTAAAATATTATGCATATTAAAGATGTAGTTGGTATGTACATAACGGTATATTATTACTAATAAGGTTTTTATTTTGATTAAGCAGTATATGGACCTTTAACTTAATCAGATTAAAGATATAAAATATTTATATACTACTTAATTTACATACATATATACACAGAGATGGGGTCGTTACTTTAAAAAAGTAACTAGTTACTAGTTACTTGTTACATTCATCCAATGTA
Source organism: Spongia lamella (assembly GCA_963930835.1). Classification (NCBI taxonomy): domain Eukaryota; kingdom Metazoa; phylum Porifera; class Demospongiae; order Dictyoceratida; family Spongiidae; genus Spongia; species Spongia lamella. The sequence continues at coordinate 8,344,686 of OZ005751.1, read as the reverse complement.
ACTAGTTATAGTTACAGTTACTTTCTGTACAAGTAACTAGTTATTTCGTTACTAGTTACAATATTCTAGAACCATGGCTAGAACTCGAGCTGCAATCAATTCCTTCCATTATTGTCAAGAGTAAACATGTGTTAAATCACATCGCCACGTGGCTGGTCACGAGATAACATGCATGTACATGCATTAATAGGTGTTATTGTCATTACCTGAACGTGATACAAACACATGGTTTCTAATTCCTTACTCACGTAAGTTGGTGACTAGCTAGCGACCCATTTACTTATAGGGTTAATTTTCGTTACTACTTAGCTAGTTACTTTGTGCGTCACTGAATACTGGGCGGGCCTGTGTCTTACTCCTATGGGCCTGCGCATTATCTATGTTGTAACGCAGGCCAGTAACTAGCTATGGGGAACATAACTATTGTAATGCGTTAAGTAACGAGTAACTATTGTAGCGAAAGTGACCGCGAGTAACTGGCTATTGTTATGCGTAAAGTATGCCGGAGTAACGATTGTAATGAATTAAGTAACGCGTTACTTTTGTGATGCGCTATTTGTTGGGCAATTGTAACTAGTTACAAGGCATGTAACGCGTTATATTACTTCGTTACTTGAAAAGTAATATACCGTATATGTCAAAACATTCGAGGGGGAAAACTTTCGCGGTTCATCAACAATGTGCATTATGTAGGGAAAACTTTCGCAGTTTGCAGCCTTAAAGCCCACGCGCGCCTCTGCAATACGGATTCTAGAGTGTGCGCAAATTAGAATAACGTTTGACACGCGCGCTGGGCGCATGGTTGAAGCCGAATTTGAAACCTGACAGTTCTGTCCGTGGTTATCATGTGTATCAAGACAATTGGACACCTGTGATTGGAGAGCGACTTCACTGCGAACGGTAATTATTTTCTAATTGTGAAGCAGGAAAAGTTTCAATGGTAAAACATTCGCGGTTTGCTAAAATCCGCGAAAACTGCGAAAGTTTTCCCCCTCGAATGTTTTGACGTATACGGTATTACGTAACGTGTTACAATTGTAATGCGTTACCCCCATCTCTGTATATACAACATACGTACATAGCGTAAGTGGTCAATTACTGGACACATTTCGACTAACTGCTGTAACTTGATAAGTCCGTTGTACTGACTTCCGGTTTTCACCAATCGATGCCCCTTCTTTGGTCTCTTTGGAAACCAATATTCATCATTGTGATGTAATTAGATTTTCCGTGACATGCAAAAGCACACGGGATGTCGGCAGTCAATTATTGGACATGCGTACCAATTATCGGATGCTGTATTTTTTCTAGGATCAATTATCAGATAGCCATGACACTTTGTGGCATAGTTTCTTATAGGCTAGATGGATCCTTTAGATATTTTTGCAGAATGTAAGGGATGTTATACCAAGTAAGCCAAGTAAGTTTGGTGTTGTTATCTTTCTCTGTCAGTGTTATAACGATAAGGGTATTTATACTTGGCTGTATTTTAGAAAATCAGCCAAACTGGTGGAACTAGCGGCCTTAGTATGTCTTTAAAATGCTTTGACTGGTTTGATGTGGATAAAAACTGTTAATTCCCATTCTTTCGCTGTTGGTTAATCCGTATACTGTTTCTCGTAATACGTGCTATCCGCTTACGTTACGCATGTTTCAATACATGAAGCCTTGTCCGATAATTGATACCGTCCAATAAATGACCACTTATGCTACATGCATAGCAAAAATGTATAATTATACGTATAGATGTAAAATTACACTGTTGTTGATATAATAATTATCACCCAAATTTAGTGCTAAAATTTAGCAGAAGTGTTAACTTACTTTGGTGTCAGTAACTTCCATGTACCTCACTGTGTAATGTTTTGTAGCACTACCACCAAAGTATTTGACTTCTATTTCACCATGTACATTAGTGCCCCCTTGCCATGGCCAATAGCAACAGCACACTTCCTAAAACAGTTATGCAGCTAAGTAAAATGTGCCACTATAGCAATTAAACTGTTAGATTAATTATTATGTATATATACGTAACTGTTAGCTGTTCTATAATTGCATAATTATTATGTTGTAATCTTGTATTATGTACATAGCTTATATTTTTATTAGATTGTATGACTAGCATTAACTGTGCCATGATGTGCTTGCTCATATCTTGTATATGCTTTGAGACAGTACAGCTACATAATATTATACTGATGCACTTATTAATAAACCAACCTGATTGTCTTCTACCAAATCACACAACATTATGATGGTTGGGCACTGTGTTTCAATGATCATCTTCCAAAAGTTATTAACAGTGTCAACCATTGGAGATTGAACTATGATGTATGCTTTTTGTTGATTATATCCCTGTTACCAAACATATCAAATTACTACGTAGCTTAACCTGCAAATTTTTACTCACAGAAGCATAAATTGCACCGATGTAATAAGGTATCATTGTACTACTTGATTGGTTTTCACCTAACCAACCAAGTATATTATTTTATCAGAGTGTTGTCAGGCATACCTGTATGGGCTGGCAGTTCATCTTCTGGTAGTTCATTGGTATGTTTATTTTCAGGTTTTGAAGTGCTTTCATTCAAAACCTACACATGCAAATTTGTACGTACGTATGGTAACACAGCTATGCAATATACGTATAACAGACTTTAAATTCTTGTTCTTGACTGTTTGGTTCAGTCACATGATCTTTTGTCTCTGATTCATGCACATCATACATTTGTGGTACAGTAGGAGCTATAAGATCATGGTCACTGTTAGGTGTCTACAAAAATACACATACATAATTATGTAGATGGTAGAGTGAATCCATTTATATAGCTACGTATGTAAACATAAGAATTATAAAGTTGCACCTCATTGATACTGGGTTTCATTACATCAGTAGACATTTCAAGTTCATTAAATTGAGGAGAGTTACTGATAAAACCTGCAGCATGTACATAATGTAGTATTATACTTATGTACGTAGATATGATGTGATAAACACATATAATACATACGTACGTATGTAGTTTTCATTAAAACAAAACACATTTAAACAACTGTGCTAGCAAACAACATACCTTAGGCCGAGTTATTTTAACGATACACTAATTTTAGCGATTTTAGCGAGTGCCCTCACAAACGCTAAATTTTATACGCGTTAAAATATAAAAATTAATTATAATTAGCTAGCTATTGTTTAAATAGTGAATAATTTTTTGTGAAATCGCTAAAGTTGATATGCGCTAAATCCATGCTTACAAAAATCACTAAAATTAGTGTATCGTTAAAATAACTCGGCCTAAGGTAACTAATAACTTACAGGACTGCATAGTAGCTGTTTTATTAGTATTAGTTAAACCCCACCACGAGTAGGATATCCTAGATATTACACAAGGCCGAGGCGGAGCCGAGGCCGCGTGTTAATATCTAGGATATCCTACGAGTGCAGGTGGGGTTTAACTGGCTTCTATCCCACAAAGCATCTTTTCTTTGATGTGCCCACTAACTTATATGGCTTTTGCCACGTGATGCGATAATAACTGTTTTATTGAATGGCTGATTATACACGTTGTTCTGAGAATTCGCCCTATTGCCTAGGATTAACAGAGTATAACTGTTGCGGAAAGCTGGAGAAACAAAGTAGTATGCTACAGACAAAGCGGAAATCAAGTAGTATTAATTTTGAAGAAATCGATGATAATGATTTTGAAGGTTACTTGCAAGTCTAACTTCTTTAAGATCAAGACTCACGATAGTGAGTTGCGAGGCCAAGAAGAAGCGCAGCAACGCGACCACTGAGTGAGTTATTTACACGTAGCACTGCCCTCAAACTCGCAAACGCTCTAGCTAAGCCGCCATGAAAGCTATCGCTTAGTTATTACCGACCCACAACGTTCTTACTATATAGAATCAACAAACCGAGAATGGAGGAAATAGGCGCCACCATTCCTAAGTACCAGCCATTGCGAGTTTTATGTTTATGGCACATTCCTATGGAATCCAAACATCAATAGACCAAGCATCTACACCTTTCTAAGGCTTGGTCTACATCAAAGGGACTAGTGTCAACACATTTCTATGGCTTGGGGTATATACTAGATATACCCCATGGTATATGTTAGATATACTCCAGTAAAAATCTTTGAAGTATGGCTTCAGTGGGATAGAAGTATTTATATTTCTTACATCTTTACCCTAGAGATAAACAAGGCAGGCATTCAATCAATATAAAACTTAGTAGTCACCTGTAAGCATAGAGAAATGATAAATGTGGTGGAACAGAAAGATGAGTGAATTAATTAAAATACTATCGTAAAGCTCCTGCATTTATAACTATATAATAAATTAAATGGCTGGGAATAACTTACATGGGATATCCATGCACAAACGAATATTATGTATGTATGTATGTATGTATTATGCACATATCAATCCTTACATATATCTTAAATGTTTTAGTGTTCCTCCACTGTCTGTACATCTGTTGAATTTCTTTTATTATCTATAATCATAAGACATGCGTACCATTAAGTATATTAGTATCGTTAAGTATGATACATACATAGTAATTAATGCTAAATTTGACTGTAAAAAAGTGTTATATAGGCCAATAGACACAGCATTGTTACATGTGAACAAAACCTTTGATATGTACATAGCTATCAACCACTATTAGTCTAGAAAATCCTTTTACTTTAATGATATACAATTACTTAGCTACAGAGTATTTTTCACAACTATGATGGGCTTTGTCACTTGGCCATTTTTGTACCATCAAGGTGGCCAAGTGACAAAGCCGATTGTAATTGCAAAAAACCCTGAAACTATTGTATATATCAGTAAAAATCTAAGCAATTATAAACTTCTTGGCCTTAGTTAATGGTCAAAGTTTTTGGCCGTTACATGTAGCTATACTGCTTCAAGCTGGGCTACCATACGTATCATTGTATTTTGGTACAAGCAAGCAATAGAAACCTTATAAAGTATGCAGGCTATACACAAATTTTTAAAGTGTCAATTTACAAAGTTGAATTTCACAGAAAAGCAAGCAGCATTTTGGGCTTTTCCCTTGTATTTCCTCTATCTCTGGGAAGGCTGAAAATCTATGTTTTCATAATAGTGCATAGCTAACACATAATATGCATGGCTACAATAATACATCAGTTCATTAAAAGTGCCTTTGCAAAAGATGGCGAACAGTAGATCACCCCTCAACAACTTCTCTCTCTCTTAGAGGTAATGGAATGACAGTCCAAATAGTGGCAATATTGCCCAAAAAACTGTTCCTAAATAAATCCAGTGAGTTATACGTAAGTGATAGAACTTTGCAGCAGCAAAGGATTGTCAATGGCATGTTGCAAACGGCAGGGGTGTGTAACAGAGACAAGAGTGGGGCAGAAGGTCTGAAGTGGTTGTTGACATTGGGAATCCAGTAGCTTACACAGCAGGCCAATGACACTGGCTTTACGATAATGATAGAAATGGTAAAATGATGATAAAAATGTTGCTCCACACAATTTCTCAGCCATCTTCTGTACTGAATCTAACTATGGAGTCAGCATTTGGCTATTACATAGGTCATTCCTCCTGGCTGGCTAGTACATGCGACAGATAAATGTGCAGCTGACTTGAAAGTTCATTGAGTGGTCCAAACGGATAATTGCAAAGAGGGATTTCTGACTTACTACATACGTAGCTATAACATGCATAGTGACAACGTGATTGCTAAATAATATTTGTATAATATGTACGTATTTCAGCATTGTTAGATGCTTCTGTAACCATGTGGTATGTGGCATGTGACATTACAGGTATGAAAATAACTTTTCAAAAGTAGCCAGCCAAATGTCAGATCAGCTTTGTGGTTGATCTGACATGCCAACAGTCGACATGCCAACAGTCAACCAGCCACTGTTCAGAAAGACTAATGTTATTGAAGCTGATACAAAGAAAGTTTTGTTGCTAGGAGATAAACAAGGTAGGAGGGAATAACATATACCATAGTGTAAACATCCCTCCTAACTTGTTTATCTCCTAGCAACAAAAAAGTTGTTTTGCTGTTAGCTACAATAACATTGGTAAGTGTTACCTTTTAGACTTGTTTGATCTGAACTTGTGTCAGACAAACAAGGAAATGGGTGGCCACTTTGCTAATTTGACCAGAAAATGGCCAATGGCTGATGGCCTACTGTTATTTTCATCCCTGACATTACAGTTTTGGGTACAATACATAGTTATACGTACAGACAAAAATAATGACAGAAAGAACAAGAATCTCTGCTAAAAAGTAAGGGAACTCAAGATTTGGCCCATGGCTAAATACATATATGTACGTATAGCTAACACTATGAAGAGCAATGTAATTATAGCTACATGCAAAGAGCTTACCCCTTTCTTCCTTACAACATGAAAATAGAATATTAATAGCCCCTACAAAATACAAGAGTACAATCATTACATAGTAAGCACAGTTAATTATGTAATTAGTTGTTCATTACAACTAGGGGAAATACACGGCATTGAGGGGCGAGCCTGGTGCTTTGATAGATGCATGTATACACTTAGCTACCACTGATGATCTTCACATGCAATTTGACATTGTAATAATTATAAGCACAGGGAAAAAAACATGTACAGTTCAGTCTCAGTGTAGCTATCTACATGATAGTCTTAAAAATTTGTACTGGTACGTATTTCATGAAAACTAGTCGGATATTAATTACAGTAAAGTAGCTAATTACAGCGGATTGAAATATCATATGTAATAATATCAAGTGATCACAAAAGGTATCACAAGCATGCATAATAAGCAAGTCACGGGTGGTATCGGTTATTATAAAGCTATTAAGAAAAGTAAATACGTAGTGAGGCCCCGTGGCTTTTGACAAAGTGTAAAGGAAGATCTTATATCTTTTATAAACAACACCTAATAGTCATCTATCTTTTATATTGTAGAAAATTATGTAGCTGGCTATAGGGAGGCAAGGCAGCTGATACTATACCTCAATGTATCTATCTAGCCATTCAGTGCTATATGCAATCTTAACATCAAATGATCAGCTTTACAAATAGAAACGCTAGGCTTTGATTAGAAAGTTGTATTCACACATTGTGGTTAATAAATTATGGTTAGCACTTGAATGGTATATACTTGCCTATTAATGGTTCGCCTGCTATGGTTAGCACTCCAGGTGTTTTATGTAATGCTTGTAATGTTTGATGTAATGTTGGTTTACACTTAAATGGCTTTCAGCCATATAAAAGGATTTTGATGTATCAAGCAAGCAGGCAAGACAGATTTCACTGTTGATCCCATGTGGTGGGGGCTAAGGCTCGCCCCAAATATATACAAATTCCAATTACAAATCAAAACTTACTTGCAGTGAGTTCATTAGAGTGAAAATCCATGACAATGCTTCTGAAAGTTCTGGATTACTGTTACTGTCAATTAGGGTAATTAAAAATAACAATCCCAAAATCCAGGTACCACACAATAATGGCTGGAGTGCCAATGTGGTCAAAATTAATGTTCTAAAAATAAAAAAATATATTAATGTGCAAATGTTTACTTGGTAAACCAATCACTAAACTTAAATCCCCAACCTCAGAGTAATAATTATTTAGTTACATTAAATTTATAATGTCATATGAGTACGTATGTAGTTGATGTACACATGCATGTGTGATATGAATAGCAACATTAGCATACCTTGCTGCACTAAATCTGACTTTTTGTGTGCTACTCATAGCATTGTAATTTCTTCTTGCTATATAAATTCTCACCAGTGAAATGATTAAAAAGAAGGCATTGATCTATAAAATTTCTTAAATCAGTATTAACTCGATAGTGTACTATTCATTGACTCACACAAATCATTACAATCATTGGACCAATAAATGCCCAAATAGCACCATCTTCATCAGAAATCCAGCACCTGCATTGCACATTGCAGCAGTAAATTCATTGTACTATACAATCGTATAGAAACAACACCCAAGACTTTAACATAAGTAGCTAGGTCCTCGTGTACACATTATAATACAGTTGGGTAAACATAACTTACGCTATTGGTTCATCATTATCATTTTTAATGATATAGTTCTCATACGATACTGCAGCTGATACAACAGCTATTGGTATAGGAAGACCTACAACAACAGAATTCACATGGCAGGATAATTTCTATACAATATTCATGGGTTGCAACATACCCCAGCCAAGTACTAAGAATACGTGCAATCGCTGAAAGATGCCTTTGTAAAACAATGCTACAAACAGCACATAAATACTTATTCCTTCACATAATGACCATGCAAAGACTGCCAGGAAAAAGTAGTGCAAAAGCGATGTGACCAATATACAGCCAACCTATAGAAAGTGCCATGAAAATTGTTTTGAATGCATATTGACATGTATAGCAACTCTTACCTCAAAATTAATAGCAGTTTCCACTCCACCAACAAACACTATTAAGCCAAACAGGAGTGCTATTACCAGATTTAAGTGAACCATATTAATTTTCTCTTTGAACAGACGCTTCCTATGGAACAAAAAATCAATAAAACTTGTTACTATCATAAACGTAAATTCATAGATCCATTATTATTGGAATTATAAAACAGTATATCTTGACTTCTGTACGGGTCCAGTACAGTATTTTTCTGTTAGTTGCAATTCTAAATTTCATCTAAACAATTCAGTTGGACAAATTGGAAAAACAATTGTTTTATGTGCCAACTTGGTCCATTTTTGCTGACTGGGTCACACACATACATACACACATACATAATATATATATAATATATATATAAAATTATACACACATGTGAAATTCTTACTTTAGCAAAATGATTGCTATGATAGTCAGCAACAGGCAAAACATAGATATCCCACAACCAATGTAGCTTACAACTTTTAGTCCACTAATTGACTAAAATAAGAGAAAATGTATAAACAATTTGTAAGATAAATAACACTTGTAGTTGTACATACAATCAAAAACTTTATTACAAATTATTGTGTAGCTACTTATGTAGCTAATTCATGTGAATTTCTTTTCTCAATGATCATGGGAGATGATTTACTGTAGTATTACTCTACTACTATTAGCCATGACTTTTTACACCTGCCTCTTATTATGTAGCTATATGACACTACAATTGTGATATCATTATTATTGCATGAGACAGAGGCAAAGACAAGGATGATTGTTAATAACAATGATATATCATATGAGTGAGTGTGATATACATAGCTTGCTTCCATGTATCACATCTCTTTGTTGCTTCACTGATTAAAATATGTATTATAGTATATATGTTTTTATCACGCCTCTCATTTTTATTAACTTTGAAGCATGCCACCACTGCTGATGCAGGTAAGCATTATAGTATTAGCTGCATATACATACATAAGGAATGTGATATGTTCATGGTATAACTAGTTAGCTACCAACCATATAGCTATCTTAGTTATATACCATGGCAAATACCATTGATCTGCCCACACATTGTGATACAATATATATAATAAACATACGTACTTACGTACTTGAAAATTATCTCCACCTTCTGCACTAACTAGTACAGCAAAACTGGTCAAATGTGTACTGTTACACATGACAGGTGAAGTAGGATCACTGTCTTGTATTATACCTTCATTGGACCATCCACCCATAGGCTGATCGCTATGTATAAAATTTAATTAAGTAGCTAGCTTTCAAACACTACATAAAACATTAGATACTAGCCATTATATTACTAAAGTGATATAATTATAGGTATATACAATATACGTATGTACATATCAGGGTTGAAACCAGGTTGGGTCAATCCGCTATACAAGTCATATGGGTCACCTTTCTCCGGGTCATGTGGGTCACCTGATCAAGCTCAAAAAATCCAGATTGACCCTGGCTTGTTCTTATATACTGTCACTAATGACTGTTCTATTAAAGAGTATCAATTTATTATTGTAAAATTAATGCACAAGCTACTTACGTATGTTGTTCTGTAGATTTCAAGTTTTAGAACTGTGTTTAGTTAAAAGATCAAATCCAGGTCATCATCCGGGCCACTGGGTCTAAGCCAATGGGTCAGCAGGTCATCCGGGTCAATACTTGTGACTCGGTTTCAACGTTGATATGCATGCATGTACATATGTATAATCACATAACTATATATGTATGTATGAGAATAACAAAGCTTGCATGAGTACTTCAAACTACAGAAATGGGATAATTATTATGAAAGTCACAATTCAATTAAGTATTATTGTAATAATCATAGCATTTATAAAACTGAGCTTTTAGAATGATGATTTATTGAAAAGATACAGATAGATTATAGATCTGTTCTCTGGTTGTTCAATTACTGGATTGGGTTTTTTGTTTGAGGCAAGGAGGCTCTGCTTCTTGCTCTGCTTTAGATATTACATAAATTATGAACTTAGTTATGTAGCTACCTAGCTTATTATCTCATGAATCATTAGCATAATTAAATATTTACATAAACTAATATAATTATAGGTAACTCACTTAGCATTTGTAAGATTAAAATCCCAAAACACACACTGAGTACTGGTAGCATTGTTTAACTGTATAGTTAAAAGCAAGACTTAATGTGTAATTATGAGTAATTATTACGTATTAGTGCTTGGCGATATTGAAATAAATTTATCAGTATTAGTAACCCATGATTTGTCACGATAAACTGGTACGTATATAATGGTAAGCACATGACAGTTGTGTCTGATAACTTTGTGTCAGTACATACATACAGTAACACAATGCACACAGTAACACAATGTTGCTATAAAATTAATGTGATGAATTCTGTAGCATTATCCATGGACACAGTAACTTATGCTACCACTCAAAAATTGACTTTCTAATGCTTTTACATATGAATTTTTATGATATTATAGTAGCTAGTCACGATATATCGGTAATCATGATGATATGACATATCAATATCATCTCTAAGAAATTATCACTATATTACTACATTAATCCAACATGTATTACAGTTTACATAGAAAACACCCGATACAGCTCGTATGTATTATTTTGTAATACTACAGTAAATAGCCAATAGAAATGCTATTACACTTTTTTGATACCTTGCTCAAACAAAAACTGTAATATGCCTCTAATTGGCTAATTTGTTGACATTACAATTACAAATTGTTGTCACTGGTATACAATAATTACAATTACTAAATTCACTTTCAGCTTCCTTTTAATTTCTCAACTGCTCAACAGGCCTGTACTAACCGCTTTTCTTCTTGTTTCACTAATTAATGGGCAGCTGACAAAAACATCCCAACAAGTTCGCCAGCAAGTTCTGGGATATCAGTTATTAGCGATACTATCAGGCAACGGCATTTCAAAGACACAGCCACTACACATGGATACTACACCAGTACACTGTTGCCAACGCTTGTAATATTTTGTTTCAGTGGCATGTGTTAAATCACCACACCTCTTTACTAGCACACCAAGTTACACTAAAACATGTTAGATTAATTTGTAACAGTATGGGTTGCTGTAGTATTTGGATTAATTGCACTCGTAATGCAGGCAGAAAACTGTAATAGTGCTCGGCTTCGCCTCGCACTATTACAATTTTTTGCTTGCATTACTCGCGCAATTAATTCCAAATACTACAGCGCCCCATCCTATTACATATACAAATACTATTTCCAAGCACTATTACGTATGTAAGTGATTCTATAACAATAGCTTGTACAAAGACATTTATGTATGTAAACATTTAATACTTGTATGTGATGGTATGTATAACAACATACACATATACAGTGTATACGCATGTTATGAATACTAATTACATACACTGAGGGTAAAATCTAGGATCACACTACTGTTACCAAGGAATGATTTTGCAACCGCATTAGATATTTGACTTGATATAATCATGCCTGATTGTGATCCAGGATATTCTTCACCATCCTTACTACAACAAACCAATTATAAATCATTATAAATTGCAATCACATCTTGATTAACAAGAAATGAAACAAGGTCAGATAAACAAGTAGCTAGTTTTGATATACATAATATTACTATATAGCTATATCCTCCTAAATATTTTAAAAAGTTGATCCACAGTCTATAATCTAGTGGGTAAACTAAGTACTAAAGTATCCACACACATATTACTTCTAGCATTAGCCTGTGATAGCATATATTGGGAAATTTTTGAGGCACAAACTTTTCGAGGATGCTGCTTTTTAAAATCTTTGTAAATAAAATTTCAAGGTTGTTCTATTGCATCAGGTGCTTATTAGCTCAACAAAATTTTCAAGTAGCTAAATTTTCAAGGTTGTGAGCTAGTCTGCGAAAACATCTATCATAAAAATTTCCCAATATACAGTAGTGTTACCTTATGAAGGTGTTATTGAGATATGACTGCAAATTGTTGCATATGAAACTTACAATCGACACCCTGTCACCTACAGAGTATACACGATATAACATTTTATATAGATAGTAGAAGAAGGGGGCAAGAGGGGCTAGAGCAGCTCCAATTTTGAAAATGCAGCCCACAAAATTTATATACTCTTATATAACAGTCACTACTCTAATAGAGCAGTCATTAGCACATTTTTAATTATACTACCGAGCAACCCCCCAAATTTTATTTGCTTCCACTACCTCTGACATGTCGTTAATACTGCCATACATTGAGAGTATAGCTAATGTCAAGTTACACTCATGACGAACAAAGGTTTTGTCTACACAATTATAAATAAAATCTTGTGAGTAATTACAATGAATTTTAGGTTTCTATGTATACATTACATAGGTGGTGGAATTACTCATACTGGTCAGGCTTTGGCCGGATCACTTTTCAGGGAGATTTTTATTATTTAGGGTAAACCAAAAGTTTATTCCCCCAGAAATAATATTTTAATCATCTGCATTGTGTTATAAACCTATCTGGCCGGACATGTGTACCAAAAGTTGCTTCCGCTGCCCCTGCATTATATATACACATACATAAATATTAAGAAGTATTTATGCATACGTATATAATAATGGTGTAAGCAGTTACAATATCAAGAACTTACACATAATTATGTACAGTATATACCTTTAATGTTTCTTATCGTACTAGCAGGTATGGTAATGCGAGTATTGTTAAATCCAAACATTACATATTCAGTAATCAGCTCTGGATTTTGAGCATTGAAAACTATTCAAATAAAGACAACAACATTATGAGGTCACATCAGATCAAATTAAATTAAATTCAGAATAAATGTACGTATGATTGATCATCAAGACAATAACATTATAAATGGCAAATTATTAAAGTAGAGAATGATGAAAATCTATAAACTTAAAAAGAACTGCAATTACATAGTTTAGAAAAAAATCAATCCTCTTCCCTGTCAGTTACATAATATTATATTTTTAGTACTACAATGTCATACTATACTTAATGATACTGTACAGAGTATGTACGCTGTATAATCGTATACAACATAGTAAGGTACCTACCGTCTATTGCTATTTTAGGTTGCTACATCATAGTGGGTTTTTCAAGGGGGAATTCTTCACAAATGCCCAGTGATGTCCTTATTCATGAGGAAAATTTTCACAAATGGCTCTTCACAAAGCTCTTAAGTTACATAATATTAGTGACTAATATTTTGTCAGCTATCGTATTTGCAACAAATTGATAGTTTATTACACTCATGCAGTCATTTGTGCTGTAGCTAGATTTTGTGTAAGTAGAAATTTTATAGTATACACCCAATAGTTTGTCATAGTCCCTAGTGATATGCCTCTTTTTTCAGCAAAGGGAGTTATTGCTTGCATTATAAGATCCCACATACGTACATAGATATCTGGAGTGCTTGTACTAAGAAAGGCTTACTGTCGGGTTTGGCCACATGAGACTATTAAAGTTTGTCATAGCAATTGCATGCAGAGTCTTATTATAATTGAGTGTTCGGTGGTGTGCCAATGTTACGTAATTGCTAGTACTACACTTCAACAAATTTTCACAGGGAAAATTTTCATGACTTGGGAAATTGATTAACAAAAATCATGATAATTTGCCCCCTAAAAAAACCTGCTTACAGTATTTCATGAATATGGACCCAGGCATTTATTTCCTTCCCACCACCTAAGACTCAGTGTTTAAACAAGAATCAAGATCAGATATTCATTTTTGAAGATTGATATTATATGTATATATGTACATAGCTACATCTACGTAGCTATAGTGAGTTGTGGCCAATGAATATTTTGATTATAAAACTGTACGGTTGACTTTGGAAATTTTTCTCCTATGTACTTCCTTGAAGACATGCAATCAGTCTTAAATTTGTTTGAAATTTGTCTGTCATTAATCATAACTATTCTCAGGTGCTACCAACAATAGCTAATTAGCTTCAAATAAAGGCGGCCCCAAGTGAGACCAAGCAATTATATTGTATGTGCACCCTCGGCTTGTAATCAGGACTGAATTTAATTTGGAGAAAGCTTTTATTGTACATATTTAGTACTACATACTTATGTTGTCTCTCGGGATGGTCATGTTGTTATCATCATTTGTTTCTGAACCAGCAGCATTCATACTCATTACATTTCCAAATGCTATGTTAAAATTTTCAGCGTTTCTCAGTAAATCTGCAGCCACAGGCAACTGCATCTAAAATACATCCAGATCACACAAGTTGAGATTTTTTAGATAATGGCAGCAGAGCATATAATTTTTATAATGTAATATTATACATTTTAGTTGCAATAGAGTAAAGTAGAGCACTGTACTGAACTAATTACATGGTTCAACAATCACAAATTTACATAATCATTGGTGTATACCAATATACTACGTTGTTAGTCTACGTAATTATGTGAATGGCTCTGCGAAAACTCTTCATGTTGGTGTGCAAATTTTGACCCGTTTTTAGAACTTCAAAGGTCTCATGACTCTCTAACTGTTCTTTGTAATGTCATAGAAATTTGCATAGCTATTAGTTGCCATGTGATTCAGATATAAAGCAATTAAAAATTGATGCAACCATCAGGATTTTACAGTTATCCATATTTATATGAACATGAAGGGTTTTTGCAGAGCCAGTCACTTATTATATACTTACACTGCTTGACTTTTCATATGATTCCCTGTTTGAATTACTCAGCAAGTTGTCAATTGTGGTAGATGTACTCTAAAAGAATCTTATTAGCTGTATCTTCAAGTCATAACACAAACACTATCTGTATACCTCTACTGCCGATAAAAGTGATTCTGAATCAATATCTCTACCAGTGGTATTTTCCTTACTTACATTGTTAATAACACTAAGGGATTAGATTATACAAAATATAACCACATCATGCAAATTAGACATTATAAATGTGGTCGTACGTCAGTGCAATAACAAATGCATTACTTTACAAATAATTATTAATCTATGAATAATTCACTTTGAATAGACACTTGAAAGCCTAAAAGTTAAACTACCTGCTTATTAAGAAGGCGTATGTATTATATATTCATAAAAATGTTGTGCAATAATTGGTTATGTTGTTTTCGAATGCAATCTTATGGGACAAGTAACTATAATTATGAACTATCATTTTTGGTGTAAAGAAAGAGAAGAAATTTGGGTGAATTTTCAAGGTATAGCTATATCTTGGAAATACAAATTGGAAATGAAAAGTAAGGCAGCTGTATAACACAATATATGTACATACATTAAGCTTAATAGTTCTGAGCTACAAATGGCTAAAAATGGTTAGTGTAAATAACAAATCGGTGTGTCTGGCACATGCCTATATGATTTCTTGGCTGCCAATACATCATCATGTCATGTGTTTTACTGAACTAGGTAACTATGTATAATCTTAAACAAGAAGTAGTGCCTAACAAATTTTTGGACTCTCCTAAATGTGGGCTCCATATGTGCACGCCATTGTTAGCATTTTCAAAAAGAACTTTTAACCTAAACTACTGGCCTGTATATTTTTACTTAGTTAGCTTACCAATAATAATACTGTGTTGCATAATTTATTGGACTAACCTAATCAAAGAACTAAGAATACTGTTAGTTGTGCTAAGATCTTCAGGTGAAATTGCACTTATTCCTGAGGTATTAGTAACACTGGATAGATCGCTGCTTACTGCTGATAAATCATCTATGTTGACAACTGCTGCACTCAAAATATCATTTATTCTTTCATTCAGCATGCTCAAACCAGCACTTTGACATTCAGTAACATTTAATCTATTCCATGAGCCACCTTCATTGCAGTCTCTGTAAGCCATATATGGTTCACTGAAACCTGGGCAAAGTTGTTTAGCTGTAGCTCCAGCATCAGTAGCATTCCATTCTATCTGCCATACTGTATCATCAGTCTCTCTTGGACATCTAGGGGTTGCTATATCGAATACATATGGATGCATCTACATGTTGTGCAGGAAGTGAGCTATGATTACCAAGATTGTAGCTACTGTATAGCTAAGTGTCACAAGTTAATACAAACCATTTGCTTCTCATGGATAAATCTACTGGTTAACCACAGTATAGTTACGTATGGTAACACAATCTTTTCGATCAATCATCAAAGCATTTTACAACCTTTCGAAATAACACTGTCTTAAAACCACTACTAAAGTAGCACTTGGTCATCCATTTCATCAGCCATTAATAATATCTGAGCCATTAGTGATTTGCGTGATATGTGATAGCTCCTGTGGATTAGCTACGTAACACCTGCCAGGCTTCCTTTTGCTCAAGTAGCACTGCTAAGAGTAGTGCTTGGTTAATCATCAGGTTACTGGGTTTATAATCCTACATATCTCTTCATAGCAATTTGTGGTCCTACGTATGTATTTTATTTATGTACGTACTTCTTACACCAATGCATGCATGCATAGTATCTTTCTGAGGTCTTGCATTTCAAATGTCATGTGGAATGTACATGCAACAAAACGAATTTTGTGGTCTTGTTCACTCCTAATACTTGTGGGTTTAGACACCTACGTATGTTTGTATCTGTAATGACTGTTGACAAAACAGCAACAAAGACCCTACTCTTTTCTTGTAATGACACCATTTTTGACATGCACACATATTAGCACATGAAATTCTGCAAGATCTTGGATGATTTGTAAAGTAAACTCAACTACTATACATACCAATGACTGTATTACTTACAATCATCATCTAAAATGATCACAGTAGTTTGACCAGCTGGATCAGATACAATAATATTGCTAGGTACTGAGGAGTTAATAATGAGACAAATGGTCTCATTGTGCTCTGGCTGGTTTTTATTGTTGTCTATTATTATAACGTTAAATGAAGCATTGGTCATTCCAGCAGGAAAGGTAACTGTGTATGGTCCATCATCTCCTAATATATAAAAAATTATCAGCATTTTACCTAATGGTCTATATGTACTCACTAAAAGCTGAGTCACTAGTGTTACAAAGCACTTGTACAGTAAAATCAGTTGATGATGGATCACTGAGAATTAATAGAGGTTGCAAGAGTCCAGCATCTTCACTGATATTATATGTTGACTCACTGAAGTACAAATTTGCAACTACAAAGCAAGACATGTACATATGCTTTACGTAAAGCATAATGGATACTATTATAAGTGCTTTCCCATATGTATGTATATAACCCATTTACATGTCAATCAATCATCAGTTTCATATACCTATTATTTGCTATCAACCCACAGTTACCAAAGAGGATAGATAGGAAGCTCTCCACGACTGAGGGTCATAATACCTACGTACATACGTATTTGTATGGAGAAAACTACATTTCTCTGAAGTGCAGTAAAAGAGTAAAAGCTGAAGGGCACATGTACCCTTTCATCTTTGATTCTGTCACTTTGTTACATATATATTCAGTAAATTGTATCCTAATTACACTTACAGTCATCATCCAATATAGTCACAGTAGCTTGACTAGGATCAGATATAGTAATATTAACAGATATGGTGGGTAGTGAGGATGGATTAATAAAGAGATAGAAGGTCTCATTGCTTTCTAACTGATTATTGTCAATTATCGTAACATTAAATGAAGCATTGGTTATTCCACTAGCAAAGATAACAGTGAATGGTCCTGAATCATAATCTTCAACTCCTATAATGTGCAAAACATTTATATAAAGTAAAGTTGACCTGATTTCTATACACTAACCAATAGCAGAATCATTAGTACTGCTAGTAATCACTTGTACAGTGACATCAATTGATGATGGGTTGCTGAGAATTAACACAGGCTGTAAAGATCCAACATTTTCACTGATACTATATGTTGAGTCATTGAAGGTCAAAGTAGCAACTACATAAAAAGTAAGACTTGCTATATATAACCTATGAACCTGTTATATATATACACTGCTTGAGAATACCAGCACCCAACCTTTACTTCATTTAAAATCTACGTACCTACATTAAGAGGGATTAAATTTTTGTAGTGGAGATTGATCCCTATTCAGTTTTAAAAAATTCCAGCAATATTCAATGGCTGAGTGATAATCTAATATGTACGTAACTACGTATATGCATCGAATACGTACATACGTATTATGTGAGTTACATGTATTGTTAAACAAGCTAAGTATATGAACTAACTGTTTACCAGTCCCTTAGTGTCTGATGGTATATATACATACATACATACATACATACGCATAATAAATGATTATATACGATCTGTAACAGCTACGTATGTATACGTAGCTGTTATCAATACACATACTATAATAGCTAGCTATATTACTTACCATCATCATCCAGTATAATCACTGTAGTTTGACTGATATCACCAATAGTAACATTACCACTGCCCATTAAGGATTTGACAATGGTAAGAGTAAAGTTTTCATTTATTTCCAAAATGTTATTATCAATTATTGCAATATGCAATGAAGTGCTAGTTAATGCAGCAGGGATTGTAATATTATATGGTCCACCATTATTATCAAAATCTTGCCCTACAATAAGCAAATTAATGTTCACATTTAAAATACTAGCAACTAGAAACTAACCAGTAGCAGATCCATCAGTACTAATTACTTGCACAGTGATGGCCATTGATGATGGATTACTGAGAACTAGTACAGGTTGTACTGGTCCAGTATCTTCATTAACATAGTATGTTAGCTGATTGAAGCTTATGGTAGGTACAGCTATACGTAATGGTAGGAAATTCTAACATACGTATGTATTAATATTATTAAGATATTACATGTATCAGGAAAGATTGCGAAGTAATTCAGAAATTGAGAGTGAGCAGATTTACACTGTACTTTGTTATTGCTGGACCTGGGAAGGTCTGTCTGACTGGCCTAGCTAAAATTGAGATTTGTAAAAACGTTAAGCCTCTATAAAATATTTTTGCCTTAATATAATCAATAATAACACAGATACGTACATGGGTGACCTATAAATTTGCATCTACTTATATATACATTCTATTGCTATTGCAGTGTCCTGATATAAAAAATAAACAACTCATTTATTCATGCAAAAGCATGTACTGCATAGGGCTGAAACGAATATCAAATTTAGTGTTTGAATAGTTTGAATTTAATGGTACAGTAAGCAAATATTCCAAACAGTTTGAATACACCATTTTAATAAATATAATTGAAAATAGTAACAAAATATGCTAGAATTAATGCAGTTGTATATCAAAATACTTATTTGGCATTTGAATAGCTACCAGCTTAACTGAGCAAATATCCAAACTATCGAATATTTGTTTCAGTTCTAGTGCTGCATGGTATTTTTTAAAAATGCCTGTAAGAAAAGAAAGCTGGCTTTAGCAATACAAGGCCTTACTCCGGCCTTGTACTACTAATAATCATATATAGGTCAAAAAATTTTTATAGGTTATATTAACACCAAAATTTTATGGTAGTAAGGTAAGTACATGGAAAAGTAAAACAACTGCACACATGCAACCCACTAGTATTGAGAAGTTATTTACAAATTAAACAGGTCATATCATATACCGTAAATGATAAAACTTACGCAGGTGAAAATTTTCACAATTTACTGGGTTCACTCATAATGCAGTGAAAAGTTTTGCGGTTTTGCTAAAAAAAAACCAAATATCTTGAAATTTTGCAGTATTGAAATTAGCCAAGGAAAGGTTTGCGGTTTGTTGAAAATTTGTGAAAGTTTTCTCCTGCGAATGTTTTATCGTTTACAGTATTTGGCTATCTAGACCTCTTTTATTTGATGACTATTAACATTACGATAGTTGGTAATATAGGTATCAACAACCTAATAATGGCATTTATACATACATTCATAATGTTACTTACGGTCATCATCTACTATTATTACTGTAGCTTGGCCATGGTTACCAATGTCAACACCACTGGGTAATAGAAACCTATCGATAGTCATAAGGAAACTCTCGTTGCCCTCGAATGTGGTGTCATCAATTGAAACATCAATAGAAACACTGGCATTTCCAGCAGAGAAGATGACTGCTTGCAATCTGGGACTATAGTCGATACCTCCTAGATTCCAATCCATATATATTATATATAATCATATCAAAAGTTTGCGTGTACAAAAGACTACAAATGTCTTACCAGTAGCTGATCCGTCAGTGCTAAAAACTCTTACGGTAATGTCAGTTGATAGAGGATTACTGAGATTTAGTAGAACTTTTGCCAATCCATTAGATTCATTAACAATGTATGTTGACTGACTGAAGCTCACAAAAACAGCTGTTTAATAATATACAATTATAAATATATTTGGTTAAAGTACGTATATTGTGTATTGTAGTACGTATTGTATATGAAATTAAGAAGCAGCAGTATATATGTACATACAGTACAGCTCAACTCAAATTTGACATTCACACACGTGTGATTTTTGTACGTAGCTCGCAAGTTTCATGCATGCCAGCCTCGAGTACACAGCTGGTACATGCATGTAAGCCATGAGTGCACGACTAACCACAAATAAACACGTTATTGGTTAAATTTTGGTGAATTAGTGGTATCCATGCAGGCAGGCAAGAATTAGCTACATAATCATTAAGGTGCGTTTAGACAAGTACCACTCAGCCTACTTGTATTGAAGTGTAATTTATGTGTGAACTACTTATATATAACCAGTTATACGATGCTAGTTTTGACTTATGGAATACGCTTAATATGCTATTATACTTGCATCATATACGTACGTACCTAATGCATGACAATGGAAGGAATTTCCCACATATACATACATTTACACAACCTGCAGTGCACCGATACAATGAAGAAATCCATAAAGATTGTGTTTATGCACTATTAGACATTCCAATAGTTATAGATAGTTTATAACAAATTATAATGATAATTACTGACCTGATGTAGTTGGCGTAGGCATAACAGTTGTAACAGTTGTAGTTTGTGCAGTAGGTAGGGTGTTGGGTGCTGAAAACATAGCAAATGCATAATTACAGATTACTAGCAGTGAAGATTAGGATATCTATGTATATATAGTTACTACGTATGTATTAGGGGCTACTGCAATATACGTATATTTTAATCTTGCAATACTTGAAGAGAAGACCCTATCATGGGATTTGCAGAGTAAGTGATCAGTGTAACATTTATACGAAAATATAATATGATATTATAATAAGATATAATGTACTTTGCATGGGAGGATCAAAGGGACAAAGAGTGCTTTATTGTCAATGAAAAATAGAGCACTGTAGACTTCACACCTCTATATGTGGATAGCGCTAGGCTGAATAGCTTTAAAGGAGTGTGACATTACCAACAGTAAACAACACTTCCTCAGCCTGCCTACAGGGTGCAATAACAACACTGATGAAGCAGAAATATTCACGAAAATCGTCTTGTTCAGCTAAGAATTTCACTTACAACGTTATAGTTTTAGGAGATAGCTACACATATATCAACGAGTCTATTCCAGCATAGAATATTAGAATGTAGCTATTAGGCACGCTAATACAAACGAAAATTTACCTTCTGGACGTACACTATATCAATTAAAGCACCGCCTTATGCTTGTCTGTATGAAAAATACAGCGTTTGAACGCGCGGCGTTGCTTTAATATAATTATACGTACATAATAACTTGTATCATATTGATATCCTTTATATACACTGTAATAGTACTGTGGTAGCAAACATTGCAACATATTGCAATGCAATACACTATTTTCTACTAATTATAGCATTAGTCATACGTGACTGTATTTGTAAAACTGACCATGTAGTTACACACTTTTGTAGTACTTATTTAATTGAATAAAACAGGCTGTTATCTGTGACTATCCAACTTGCTTTTGATAATCTATTAGATTAGAGCTAACCTTGTAGCTATATGGCACTATGCAGATGTGAGGGCTTTTGTGATAATTTATTCAGGTAGCTAGCGGCTATGATTTTAGGGCCAGCATAGTCAATTGATGGGGGAGGGTAATGGGTTTGGGGGGAGGGAGGACCGAAGGATCAACCAAACATAACACACCATTATAGGAGTATGCTAATGTTAATTTCTAAAGGGCACTTTCCAACCATGTGAAGTCATAGTTAAAACAATGGTGTCTATAGATGGTCCAGGAGACCAGGACCAGTCCTGTAATTACTCCCATTAGCTATGGCTAGATGTCTCCAGATCTGTCTTGTAGTTACTTTTGATGGTAATACCTAGCTAAGTAGAGACAGTGTATATGTGCAATAAAATACAGGGATTCAGTTTTGGTGCATGCATGGATCATTGGTTTCTGCATACGTCTGTCAGATATATAGCTAGCCATCTAATGTTCTTTAGTTGTTACCACTTCCAAAGTGTTTCTGTTTACCTTGGTGTTATGATGGGCTTTTGCATGTTAACATGTACATTGGAGTATAGCTAGTTATATAGTTACAACATGCATGAGAACAAATGCAAAGTAATAAGCAATTACTGTATATAGCTAGCTAGCTTGCATGGTGTTGTCCACCTTTCATACTATCAACCCCACCTTACTTAACACAAACACTTATATCAGTTCTTGAACATGGCAAAACAAAATATAAATCGTAAATGCATAAAACACATGTTTTTTAGAATTAAGGAGCTAAAGGGTTGGTTGTCACAAAATTCTGCCGTGTGGATTATCATGCTTATAGTTATATATGTAGCTACTTGTAAATATATCTTTAAAGTCAGTTTTGTTCACAAATTCACGATTGTATATAGTTACGTAGCTAGTATTTAAAGAATTATAAACAGCTATCAAAGAATCACAAATAACAGTTTTCAAACTTCAAACATATATCTACAAGCTCCTTCATGTTTGTCCTGCCACACCTGGAGTACTGTGCCCCAATCTGGAACCCTCACCTTGTTAAAGACATTGATGTGCTCGAAAAGGTTCAGAGAAGAGCAACTAAGCTTATACCATCTATTACCACTCAACCTTATGATGCTAAATTAAAATTACACTCGCCATACTGTAGATGACAAAGAGGTGATTTAATTGAAGTCTACAAAATTCTCAATAGACACTATCTTATCAACCCACAAGATGTCTTTGCTATATCATCCAAAGTATCACAAGGGGTCATTCAATGAAATTATTTAAACAAAGAGCTGTTACTACTATCAGACTGCATTTTTTTAGTTTTAGAGTGATTAATATTGGAACAACCTACCCCAAGAAATAATTTCAGCCACTTCAACATCTGCTTTCAAACACAAATTATATAACCATTGGAAGAATACTGGATATGGACATAATCAAAGGCCATTCTGATTGATCTATTAAATTATTTTTTTGTAATTTATTTGTCCATTAATTAATAAAACCAAAATCAAGTAGCTAGGCGGAAATACAGTTGTTTACAACTCTTGCGTGTAGCTATACACAAAATTTCTTGTCGATAACATAGATAGTTATTATAGTTTCTTAGACATGCCGCAAAATGTATAACTATAGGTTGTATTATGAACGTAGCTACGGCGTAGCTGGCTATAGGGTTAAGCTTACCAGGTGTCAGCAGGAAAGTGACTGCAAGTAGAACAATACAGTGCGCATATCCCATTGAACTACTGCCCAGTTGGCTGAACCTATATAATACATACATTAATTAATACTGACATAGATCCAGTATTGTTATCATAACTATGGCACGATCCCACTGTGATTATAGTATAGGGACCCGTAAGAAGGCTATAATAGCTAAACCTGTGGACAGGGAGTCAGAACTATTAACTTATAGTCTACCGTTTTACTGCCGGCTTTCCCTAGTCTCGCTAGCCAGACCGTTTTCCCGTCCTAATATAAAAAGACTCCACTGAAAAAAGCGGTCTGGCTAGCGAGACTAGGCTTTCCCTTGTCCCCATATCAGTAGACGCCGGCATCACTGAGCTATATAAACTTACATCTGGGACGAGTTTCCTTCAAAGTATCTAGTCTATATGTAGCAGATTTTAAGGCGAATAGGCGAGTGAATAATAATAATAATTCCTATAACACACCCACTTTATTTGAATTAAGCCATCACGTGAGAGTTGAACATTATAGTCTCGTGACCAGGTACGTAGGGCCGAGGTGGGCCGCGGTGATCGTCTGTTTCAATGTTTTAATGCCTTCTAGGGATCTTCGGAGTTACTGAAGATAGGAGGTGAGCAGCGTGCATGCATGCTATTCATATCCTTCGTCATGTATTTGTTGCTGCCGACTGCGGCTGCGCCCACAGAAACCTTTCACATTAGCTGTTAGTTATGTCATGGTAGCTATATAGTGCATGATCAATGGTGTTTGTGAATGAATAGGAATACTATTGATAGAAATATCATTCCAATCTCTTAGATACAGTACAGCAAAAAGGTAGCTTTGATAATTAGCTATCAATTCAGTTCTCGATCAATTTAGCTTTTTTTTACTGCACTGTAGCTAAGCACTGATTCCAGTAGTAGCTATAGCTAGCTAATATGCATGTGCATTCCATAAGAGAGTAGCTATATTATTATATTATTTAAGCTGTATCCCCAGGTATTTGAATGTATCACTATACATTCAATAGTTATAAGTTAATTCTTTTGAATGAAGCCGCATTTTGCATTCATCTTTTTCCTGTTAGCTATAGTCTAGCTACGTTAAGGCCGTTCCATCAGACCATAGATAGCATACCCATAGATACCGTACCTGACTCCTGATCATGAGTTAGCTATACTATTTATTTATTTAATAACTTTGAAGCATACATATATGTAGCTACAGTACAAGTTTACAATCATGTCAAGTAGAGGCGGTATTGTTAAGTTGGTTGCATGCTGAGGACCTGTTAGTATCTAGTGCTTCGAAGGTCCTGCAATCTCATACTCTCTGGTCGATTGTCCATCTGTTATGTTCTAATCTCTGCAATAGATGGTGCAGGGCTATGGTCTTCGTCCTGTTCAGTTAAAGCATCTCCTGGGCTCGGCTCAAGCACTGGATATCAAGATAGGGCATTGGGCATGGTGTTAGTGCTACCCTTGCACCACAAAGCCGTGAAGTTGTAAGCCATCAGCTTTGTGCAGAGACGCTGTAAACATGGGTTCTCTATTTCATCAAGGCAGTGATTATTCAATATTGGCACCAGGAGACTGTGATCAGTGACAACTTGGAAATGTTGTAAGGCGGATAGGAACATTTTACACTTGATTACTGACCATGTAACTGTCAGGAGCTTGAGTTTGATGACAGCATACCTTGATTCTGCAGGTGTTAGGAAATGAGATCCTGCCTGCACTAGAGTCCACTGTCTGGCATTTGATTGTTGTTGAAGAACAAATCCCACTCCTTGTCTGCTGGCATCTGTACACAGCTGTGTTGGCCTTGTCATGTTGAAATATGTTAGGGTTGGTATCTCTACCAAGTGTTCTTTCACTCTTGCAAATGCCTGATCATGTTCTGTCAACCACAAAAATTCATGCTTTGTACTAAGCAAGGGACGCAATGGTAGCAGAAGGGTCACGGTATCTGTGCTGGAGGATAATTGGTTGACTAAACCAAAAAGGATCGCAAGTCGGTGCAATTTGTTGGAGTTGCAAAGTTGGCTAGTGCTTCTTCAATTGATGAATCAATGCGGTAGCCCTCTCCTCCGATGACACTTGAACCCTGCAAAATTGACTTTTGTCTGACAAAATACCCACTCATCCTTATTTATGGAAATCTGTCGCTCTTGGCATCTCTGTAGAAACTGTTGGACATGATCCCTATGGCTCTCGACATCCTTGTCATATATGATAACATCATTGACTATGGTGTCTGAATCCAGTTAGACCTTCAAAAGCCTCTGCCATCCATTTATTGTAATGTTCTGCTATGGATGACAAACCGTACGGAGTTCTTAAATATTTGAAACAGCCAAATGGAGTAATGAAGGTGGTGTACAACTGGCTTTCTTTGTCCAAAGGGCACTGATGGTATCCTTTTGCAGCATCTATTACTGTGAAGTATTTGGCCTCATCTGCTGTGATGTCTGCTATTGCCTCAGCTGGTGTAGGCAACTGGTAACGCTCTCTCCGTACATACTTATTCAGGCGGGATAAATCTACGCACATCCGGATCTTATCTGAACCTTTCTTGGGTGCCACCACTATGGGTGCACACCACTCTATTGCCTATGTCACTGGGGCAATGATGTCTTGTTCCTGGAGTAGCTCTAGCTCTGCTTTAAGCTTGTCCCTGTAGGCAAATGGGATCAATCTGGGCGCTTTGACACAGAAAGGTTTGGCATCATCTACTAGAGATATGTGGAACTTTTCTCCTTCCATAGTGCGAATGTGGCCATCAAATACTGTTGGAAACTGTTTTACCAGGTCCTCTACCACAGGATTGCAGGCAGCTTGCCTGACATTGGAATGCACTTCTGGGCTCCCTGGTATAGTCGTGTGTTGTGAATTATTTGGATGTGGGTAGCTTGCAGGTCATCCTGGTATATCTGTTTTCCTAGCTTGATGGTGACTGGCACTTTCCCAAGTGGTGTCATACTTAATCCATTAACAGTTCTAGGACTAATGTGTGAGGGCGGTATGTTATCAATGTGGTGACCCAGATACTCTAACACTTCTTTTCCTGTGGCAGATATGTCTGCTCTGGGATCTGGGAGTACATTAAGATCCCGGATACCTGTGGATGATGATATCTGTACTGTAATTGTTGGTGCTGATTCTGTAGCTGTTTCCTGTACCATGTATAATTGTAAGTGCTGTTGCTGGCTCAGCTGTTGCGACTGAACGTGGATGGCCCTAGCATTGGGTTGGTGTTCATTGTTACTAGGTATCGGTATGGCCTGCCTGCTCCGACATACCTTTGCAAAATCCCCAACCATGTAGTAGTGGGCACAAGTTTGGTTGTATTCTTGGCATTGGCGATGCCCTCTCCTATGGGATGCTGATCCACATCCTGGGCATGCAAGTGGCGTGTGATTGGTGGATGCTTGAGGAGAATGACGAACAGTTGCTACAACTTCCAATTCTAGTGCAGCGATATCTGAGTGATGTTTTTTTGCTGCTTCTTTGCTGCGATATTTGGCTATTGCCCTGGCTAAGATTAGGTTGTTTTCCTGCAAAAAATCCTCAACTGTATCTCCATCATAGACCCCTTCTACCACTTGATCCCGGATGTTCTTTTCCATACACACCTCTGAACAGAACTTGCAAGTTTTTGCAAGCTCCCGTAATGAAATGAGAAAGTCGTCAAAGGTTTCCCTGGGTTGCTGCTTGCATCAGCAAAGATTCCTTTGCTCGACTGTTCTGTTTAGGTGACCATCGACGTAGCTTTGTAACGTCTCGATGATGGCTGTCTGTCCTTCCTCTCGTCGTCGGTGAGGCCGAGATCTTGTACAACGGCTAATGTCTCTCTCGAAAAGCATAAGCTAAGAGCCTCCACTTAATTGTTTCAAAGCTTCTTCATTGGTCAACCCGGACAGACTGCAATAAGACTTCCATTGAAGGCACCATCTGGTAAAGTTGGTGCCTTTGTCGATCTGTAAGTCTAACTTGGGCAAATCACTCAAGCGAAATGTATATGATGCCTCTGCTCATTGGGTTGTCATCTCTCTATGGGGACACAAGGCTAGGTGAGAAAATGGCGGGAAACAGTGTAATAAACAAACGCTTACAGCTACCTTACCTGGTGCCTCTGACCGGCACTAGGGAACCACGTCTTTGGTTATAAACGGTGATTTCTTTACTTAGAACTATTCTTCCCTAGTTTTGTAGCTGCTCGCAGTGCCATGTGACAATTATATATAATGTTAGCTACTTAAATACACAACTAACAAAATACATTCTCTAGCATGCTGTAAGATGATATTCTATGCATTGGCCATGTGTACATATGCATGTGCCTATCAACACTGTCAATTAGACTGCAATAATAGTGCATGGGTGCATTGTTCATACCATATGGCTACCCAAAGTATTAAGTGTTGCATGCTAACAAATGTTACATGCAGTATGTATTTATACTATGTAAATTTTTGATGCATTCCAATCAATTGATACCTTCTATGCCATTGTAACAAAAAAGCAAGAAAAATAAAGGGAACAAGCTATGGTCCAGGTAAATCTTTTTCAAATCACAGATTCTTGGCAGCACACTATATGGTGGGAAAAAACTGCATATAGTAGTGTGCAACTGGCTGGGTGTCTTTATGGCAGGGAGGTACGTAGGTATAGGCAGGCTGATAGATAAAACACGGATGGATTACAATATTCACTACAGACCAAAATATTATCAAAGATACATTGTTATTACATAACACCTGTAGCACCAATGTATTTCAACATTTCAGTCAAGGTTAATATTTTAGGGCATAAAATTTTATTAGCCATACATTTTATAGTGATCCCTATTATTAAGTACTGCCATACTTTATGATAGCAGCTTTGTATACGTACATACATATATTTATGTTGTTGTTTTTCTTTTAATTATAGTGATAGTAATAACACCGACGAGATTGTTTACAACTCCACCACAATCCCCACTACCTACTACTGAAGAATCAGATAGTGGGCTTGCCACTGGAGCAGTTGTTGGCATTGTAGTTGGCATATTACTGGGCACGCTTGTTTCCATAATAGCTATTGGAATATTGCTGTGGTTAGCACAATGTGTATAGTAGCTTTGTATATACATGCATACATACGTACGAATGTACGTACACACATAATTTATTAGTGGTGAGTTGTTTCATTAGATAGTAAATAAAATATTGCAATCATCTTGTAACAGGTTATATGCTAAGAAGAAACCTAATGCGCCTGTAAAAGCTCCTAAGAAGATAACTGCAGCAGAAAATACCCAATTTATATTAGTAAAAGCAAATAAAGCTTATGATTAACAACTATTACAGTATAGCTAGTTTTCATTAGTTTTGTATTTGTTATTTGTTTGCATATGCATGTATCCCACCCACTATAGGTATAGCTATAGCTATACAGCTACGTATTACGTATCAATTGTTCGTAGATTTATGTAGAGCTAAATTACTTGATAACATATAGCTAATATCTTTTTGCAAGAAGTTACGATTGTATTTGTGTAGATCTGGAGTTCAAACTCTGTATGAGGATATTTTAAGGACAAAGTTTTTAAGTACTAATTATAAGTTATATAAGTATTAGTATTAGCTACAGAGGGTAAAGCAGCATACCTTAGATGGTAGACTTCTAAACTTACCTAGGATGTGTGATCTGGAGTTTGAATTCTGCATGGAGAGAATTTTTCTTTATATGGTGGGGAGTTTTTAAGGACAAACTTTTCTAAATAGGTTATAGTAACAGATACAAAGTGTTACCTAAGTAGCATACGTAACTTAGATGGTATAACAACAGAAATCTAAACCTTATCTTATCTGGAGTTCGAACTCTGCATGGGGAGAATTTTTCTTTATATGATGGGGAGTTTTTTAAGGACCATATCAAAAGATTTGTCAAATGTACTATACATTACAAAAAGCTATTGTGTGTAAAATAAATTTTAATCGATATACAGCAACCTATGGAAGTAAAACGTTTATAAAACATACTTTTAGTTGCAAACTTTGATCAGGAAAGAGTGCTACATTTTTACAGCCAGAATTTTACACAGTAATACCGGTCCGTGTATTTTCCTGCCACTCTAAATCCTAGTACATAAACAATAAAGTATATAGGCGCTACGCGCCTATATACTTTATTGTTAGAACATTAGGACATTGAGCATTTGGAATTCGTGAATTCCAATTGTTTAATTCTGTAAATATCAAAAGTTTGGACATTAAGTTTTTTGCTGCCGCCTGGGCGATGCGGTTCCCGGTGCTAATTTCTCACTCCAGGTGAGTATATTGTAAAGATACTTTTGTACAATAATCGTTCTATATAACGCACGATATCGATATTGCCGACGCACGTGCATGGATGATCTTGGCTGGTATAAATAAGCTACCTACAGTTACTAGACGAGAAAGATCAATACTGTTAAAGGCTATTATTACAATGAGGAAAAGTTTGTCAGGTTTGTTTCACTCTAATTAATGCGTTTTCTCTCCATTTTATTTTTGGTGTAGCCATGCACGTGCCACCTTGTTATTATATTATACATGGAGAAAGTGCAGCATTGATTATGTGCTTTGGTGCAACTTCTCAAAGAGGGTCACCAGACCTCTCAACTCTCACGATTTGGTTGTGAGACATACGGTTTCAGCATTAGTCTTACAACTTCTTGTTCATTTCATGATTTGACAGAAATATTCTTAATATGTGGTAAAACACTTGTTTATTGTGTCACGCGATTCCACACCTGACTTCAGATCTAGATTTGAAATCAGTTTCACCTGCGGAATTGCTGAGTATTCTAGTGGATGATTTTGAACTTCATACTCAAGTCTAGCAGTGCCAAACGAAGTTCGTGGGTTATTTGTCATAGAGGTTATCATAGTGTAGGCTACAGCATAGCACAGGAGTAATGATGAGCTGCAGAAACAGCAGTGTTTCATCTAGTTAGCTGGCATTTTTCAACAAATTTTGTTTTAAACGTTGTATGTGCATGCTGCATCAGGATTGATTTCTCACAACCAGATCTGCTTCCAGGTTGAGAGGTCTGGGTCACTGCTATTATGTTCATTCCAATATACACGTCACTCCTCAGTTTTCACCTTACAAGTATCATTACCTGGGGATGTTACAAACGCGCCATCTTCATTCCCGTACTAACATTCCAACATCAATCATTGTATTTGACATACGGTGACCCTCTTTGAGAAGTTGTACTAAAGTACATTATCAATGCTGCACTTTCTCCACGTAACGACCAGGTGGCACGTGCATGGCTACACCAAAAATATAATGGAGAAAACGCATTAATTAGAGTGAAACAAACCTGACAAACTTTTCCTCATTGTAATAATAGCCTTTACCATTTCTACACAGTATTGATCTCTCTCATCTAGTAACTGTAGGTAGCTTATTTATACCAGCCAAGATCATCCCATGCACGTGCGACGGCAATATCGATATCGTGCGTTATATAGAATGATTATTGTACAAAAGTATCTTTACAATATACTCACCTGGAGTGAGAAATTAGCACCGGGAACCGCATCGCCCAGGCGGCAGCATAAAACTTAATGTCCAAACTTTCATATTTACAGAATTAAACATTTGGAATTCACGAATTCCAAATGCTCAATGTCCTAATGTTCTAACAATAAAGTATATAGAGCAAGGCACCGATTATCGAACGCATACTATTATCGGACGCCTCTACAGCAGAAACTAAAAGACTTCAGAATAATCCAATTGCACCATCATGTAGGCCAACATGAGAGGTACTTGTATACCAATTTTGAAGCTGATAGGACAAACCATGTTAGAACTATGACCAACTAAAGAGTGGTGTCCGTTAATCTAGATTAACGGACGAAACTATCAATCGACGAACAACGTCTGCCTAAAGGAAGACAACCAACAATTAGATCATCAAATACCATCTATTACAACAGCAAGAGGTACTCTTGGTAACAGCTAAATCTTGTAGTTCTGCAGCAACTACACATGCAGTTTGGTTTACATAAATATCTTTAAAAAATTCGGACGCATATTAGAGTTAGCTATCGCTATAACAATAGCTCTAGCTATAAAAATTACGAAATTAGCTAACTATAGCTAGCTAGATAGCTACATTGGTTTACAATTAAGCGAAAAGGTGTATTTAAATCATAAAAACGAAGTATTTTTGCCAATTTTTGCATGAAAGGCATACTTTCTCCATTATACAGCTAATTAATGCATCAAATGTAGAAAGTTTGTGTTTATGGCAAAAATACTTTATTTTTAAGGTTTAAATGCTCCTTGTTGCTTAATTGTAAACCAATGTAGCTATCTAGCTAGCTATAGTTAGCTAATTTCGTAATTTTTATAGCTAGAGCTATAGTTATAGCGATAGCTAACTCTAATATGCGTCCAAATTTTTTAAAGATATTTATGTAAACCAAACTGCATGTGTAGTTGCTGCAGAACTACAAGATTTAGCTGTTACCAAGAGTACCTCTTGCTGTTGTAATAGATGGTATTTGATGATCTAATTGTTGGTTGTCTTCCTTCAGGCAGACGTTGTTCGTCGATTGATAGTTTCGTCCGTTAATCTAGATTAACGGACACCACTCTTTAGTTGGTCATAGTTCTAACATGGTTTGTCCTATCAGCTTCAAAATTGGTATACAAGTACCTCTCATGTTGGCCTACACGATGGTGCAATTGGATTATTCTGAAGTCTTTTAGTTTCTGCTGTAGAGGCGTCCGATAATAGTATGCGTTCGATAATCGGTGCCTTGCTCTAGGCGCTTCGCGCGCGCAGCGCCTATATACTTTATTGTTTATATACTAGGATTTAGAGTGGCGGGAAAATACACGGACCCACTATAGTCCGTGTGCCCTTTAATTCTTGTATCTTGGAAATTAGGTTTCTCAAATTCCAGTGACACTTTCAATTCGGCTACATAAGATTGAAGAATGTTGTACTGGCTTGACAGCACCTGCAAAAACCAAGTATATTATTACACTGGTTGCTGTTACTGCAGTGGTTAGTCAATGGCTCCACAAAAGGTAAAATCCCTACACATAAAGAATAATGCAATAACAAACTCGCGTGGGGCATGAACGTTGGAATATCTATTCAGTGAAAAGTCTGCTGTGCTCGAGCTCGTTATCACGTAAAATGCACTGGTAGGAAGCGACTGGAAGACATTGTGAACATCACGTGGGGAAACACTGCTCCATAATAAGGTTTATCCGCAATTACGTCACAAAATAAAAAATGGCGTCGCTAGTTGGGGGACTTTAATATTTTCGAGTATTGGCGCCTGTGCACAGTAAAAAATGGTGTGCTATTTCAGCACAGTACAGTGTGCTATAGTGTATAAGTGTGCTAATTTAGCACACTTACTGTGCTAAATGGTTGGCTAGCCGATAGCACACTAAAAATAGCACATTTTATGTGCTATATTAGCACGCTATAGGTGTGCTAGTCATATGAAGTGTGCTGTTTTAGCACACCATACTCATCAGTTTGCTGTTTTAGCACACAATATTTACAAATGTGCTGTTTTAGCACACCAACCTATAAGCGTGCTGTTTATCTATTATAGTGTGCTGTTTTAGCACTATATCTATAGGTGTGCTATTTTAGCACGATAGGTGCTGGGTGCGCACACGTGCGAAGCACGCGACTATTATTGTGACATACTGACGCTATAGAGTGATAGGTTTGTATCTCGGTTTGTATATACATACGTATAATTAATAAGCGGCGGACCTAGCGGTGTTTGTCTTTGCTGAAAGTATTCATCCATTTGACTCATGATATTTCAGCCCTTTGATCCCCGTCGAAAACCGAGATACAACAGACCATAGATAGAGCAAGCCTTCAATAATCGGCCGCCTCTTATTATCGGACACCTACCCAGTAACGATCACGTTGTATTTTAAACATCTAACTACACCAAGGCTTAGATCTATTCAGTAGGAGTTTGCATACCGATTTTGAAGTTCATGGATTAAAGCATGTTGGAGCTATAGCTAATAAAAGAGGGGTGTCCGTAAATCTAGATAAACGGACGAAACTATCGACGGCCAGACAATTGCTTCCCATCTGAAAAGCAACGATAACCAAACAGTGAAATGTCTTCTATAATCACCCCAAGGTGTACTCTCAACCTTAACGAAATTTCATTATAATCTTTGAATAGCCACTACATTTACCCAAACGATTTTTTTCAATTGAAAACAGACGCCTACATTATGCAAATGTTAATTGCGCATGCGTATTTTTAAAGGTAATTCTAGATTTTTCGCGTTGCTAAGGTTGTTCACTTGGTGTTTTATTGCGCGTAAGTTCATTTTCATCTATTTTGTATTAGTATGGTATCTTTTAACCTTTAATAAACAGGCATACATTAATTATAAGGGTTGCATTAAGGTGGTTGTTTAACTTCTATAAGCATTGTAGCAAGTTTTGCGTGCGGCGCACTTAATTATATAAGGTCTATTATTAATCCACAAGGTTCTGGCAACAGCATGATGCTATATTAACATAGTCTATAGCTACGGCATTTTTTTTGCGTTAATATTTTAGATCAAGAACATGCTTAATGCAAGTCTAAAGCAACGTCATACAAGACTCGGTGTTTGCAGCCTAATGCTAAACAGTTCCCTGTAAGATCTGGTCCACGTAGGAATTGGTCTGATGAAGTGATGGAAAAAGCTATAACAGCTATTGAGCATGAAGGGATCAGTCTTCGTCTAGCTGCAGAATTGTATGAAATACCACGATCTACTTTACACGATCATGTGACTGGACGCATTGAACATGGTGCTTTACCAGGACCAAGTCCTTATTTGACAAAAGGAGAGGAAGAAGAGCTTGTGGTCTTTTTAATAAAATGTGTTGGCATTGGATATCCCCATACACGATATCAGGTTATGGCAATTGTTCAAGAAATGCTTGAGGGTAAAGGAATTAAAACATGTATTTCAGATGGTTGTTGGGAACGATTTAGAAAGCGGCACCCTGAACTTACTCTTCGTATTGCCGCACCACTTTCTTTTGCAAGAGCTATGGCTACCGATCGTGATACCTTAAATGCTTACTATAACTTGTTGGAAGATACTTTAAAAGAAAATCATATTTTTAACAATCCATCACGTATATTCAACTGTGATGAAACTGGCATGGCATTAAATCCTCCTTCACCAAAGATTGTACACGAAGTTTGAGCAAAAAATCCATGCCACCTTACTGGAGGA
This sequence comes from Spongia lamella, assembly GCA_963930835.1. NCBI lineage: Eukaryota > Metazoa > Porifera > Demospongiae > Dictyoceratida > Spongiidae > Spongia > Spongia lamella. The sequence goes on along the minus strand of OZ005751.1, from coordinate 8,309,376 downwards.
ACTAAAACTCAAATAACAGTTTTGGCATGTGCCTCCGCAGCTGGCTATGCGATACCACCATTTGTTATTTTTGACCGCCAGACCCTTAACCCAGGGTTAACGAAGGGGGAAGTTCCAGGAACTTCATATGGTTTATCACCAAATGGTTGGATTGATAGGAAGTTATTTTGTGATTGGGTGTTCAAGCACTTTCTTGCATATGCTCCACCTGCTAGACCAATTCTACTTCTCTTGGATGGGCACAGTTCCCACTATTGCCCTGAAGTCATAAAGGCATGTGCTGAAGAAGAAGTAATTGTTCTTGCTTTGCCTCCTAATACAATACACATCATTCAACCTCTTGACAGAGGATGCTTCAGCCCACTGAAGAGTCAATGGAAAAAAGTAGTTCAGTCATATATTGCAAAGAATCATGGCAAAGTTGTCACACGATATGAATTTTCATCTCTGTTTGCTGAAGCATGGTATAGTGCCATGACAGCTAAGAATATTCAGGCTGGATTCAAAATCAGTGGAGTGTTTCCATTCAACAGGCATCCATTTGATCTTCCAGAGGAAAAGTATAAATCCTTCAAACCAGATGAAGTTGTTAAGAAGTCCAAATTAAGGTACATCCCATTATATAGCCCTGCATTACATCATAGTAAGGATGCATCAAAAGATAATGATTGTTCATCTGATGAAGCGACTGATGAGAATTCGTATGCAGAGGCTAGTCAAACTAGCAGAAGAAGATCTGTTTCAGAGTCATCATTATGCGATGTTTCTTTTCGTACCCCTGACAACAGTAGACCACTTACACCCGATTTAAATAAATGCATGATGCCAGTAAAAAGAGTCAGTCGTCAAAAGAAATATCTAATTACACCTACACCACCAAGGAAAAGTAAGGTATCCAGTGCCAGACCAAAACCTTCTGGAAGAGTCTTAACTAGTGCTGAAAGTATTAAGCTTATGGAAGAAAAAGAAAGGAAGAAGCAGGAAAAAATCAATGAAAAAGAAAAGAGGAGACATTTAAGAGAAGAGAACAAAAGGAACAAGGAATCAAAATTGAAATCTAAGAATACACAAAAGCTCAACGGTATAGCTATAGCTATGTAGCTATTATATCTAGCTATATAGCTAGCAAAATGTGTAGAGCTAGCTGTATATATAATAATTATACAACCTGTAGCAATATTATATAATTGAATTAATTTAATGTATACTCAACAGGTAGCTACAGGCAAAAGACAAGAAAAAGTTGAAGAACTAACTGCTACAACTATTGCTAAATATCAGTCATTGTTACGGAGAGAGTTTTCAGTAGGTGGATTACAAGATCCTGGTTATGGAATAGGATATAAATTTACTGCACAAAGTGGATCATTTGTTCAAATTCTGCACGTTAATAATAATCATTGGATCTGTGTATCTAACATCATGTCCAAAAAAGGTATGAATTATTGCAAGCTGATTAATCCATGTGTTACTATATATCATTAATAACAGGACAGATCCAAGTGTTTGACAGTGTACATAACAATATCAGCTCAGACACCATTAAGCAAATTTGCAGTATTGTGCATAGCCAAAAGAAAAGCATTGAAATAGAAATCATGGATGTACTAAAGCAACACGGTTCTACTGATTGTGGCCTTTTTGCATTGGCATATGCCGCATCTCTTTGTCTTGGAGAATTACCAACAGAAAGGAGATACAACCAAGGAGAGTTGTGGGCACACTTGAGTAGTGCTTTTGAGCATAGTAATCCTCATCCACAGCCATTTCCATCTTGTCATCGGGAAAAAACACCTGCCAATATTATAAAGCGAACAATGGTTATTCCTGTATTTTGTTATTGTCGCTTGCCAGAAGAAGGCAATATGATTGAATGTTGTCAATGCTCAGAGTGGTATCATGAAGAGTGTGAGAGAGTTGATCAAGAAGTATGGGAGCAGGAAGAGATCGATTGGATATGTGCGAAATACCACAGCAGCCAGCGTATGAAAACAAGATCTAGAAAGTGAAGCTATATCAACACTTATAATTATATCTTTACACATTTGTTTTTGTGATTTAAAACACCTTTATTTGATTAAAACAGTGTATAATATTGGTATAGCTATATTTCCGTAATTTATAGCTAAGTCGAATATCTTTGAATATTGTGTTGAGTCAGGCTGCGGCATGTAGTTACAATAGAGCTACAGGATTTACCTGTAATTAAGAATACATCCTGCTGTTGTAGTAAAAGGTATTTGGTAATCTATTCATTTGTTGTCTTCCATCAGATTAGCACTGTTCGTTAGTTGATTGTTCCGTCCGTTTATCTAGATAAATGGACACACCTCTTTAGCTGGTCGTAGTTCCAACACGCTTTGTCATATCACCTTCAAAATTGGTATGCAAGTACCTTTTATGTTGCCCTATATTTTGATGCTATTTGATTCTTTCAAAGTCATTCAGTCTCGGTTGCAGAGGCGTCCGATAATAGTATGGGTACGATAATTGATGGCTTGCTCTACATGTTTTAATTCCTTTACCCTCAAGCATTTCTTGAACAATTGCCATAACCTGATATCGTGTATGGGGATATCCAATGCCAACACATTTTATTAAAAAGACCACAAGCTCTTCTTCCTCTCCTTTTGTCAAATAAGGACTTGGTCCTGGTAAAGCACCATGTTCAATGCGTCCAGTCACATGATCGTGTAAAGTAGATCGTGGTATTTCATACAATTCTGCAGCTAGACGAAGACTGATCCCTTCATGCTCAATAGCTGTTATAGCTTTTTCCATCACTTCATCAGACCACTTCAGTCCTACGTGGACCAGATCTTACAGGGAACCCGAGTCTTGTATATACGTTGCTTTAGACTTGCATTAAGCATGTTCTTGATCTAAAATATTAACGAAAAAACAATGCCGTAGCTAGACTATGTTAATATAGCATCATGCTGTTACCAGAACCTTGTGGATTAATAATAGACCTTATATAATTAAGTGTGCCGCACGCAAAACTTGCTACAATGCTTATAGAAGTTAAACAACCACCTTAATGCAACCCTTATAATTAATGTATGCCTGTTTATTAAAGGTTAAAAGATACCATACTAATACAAAATAGATGAAAATGAACTTACGCGCAATAAAACACCAAGTGAACAACCTTAGCAACGCGAAAAATCTAGAATTACCTTTAAAAATACGCATGCGCAATTAACATTTGCCTAATGTAGGCGTCTGTTTTAAATTGAAAAAAATTCGTTTGGGTAAATGTATACGTAGTGGCTATTCAAAGATTATAATGAAATTTCGTTAAGGTTGAGAGTACACCTTGGGGTGATTATAGAAGACATTTCACTGTTTGGTTATCGTTGCTTTTCAGATGGGAAGCAATTGTCCGGCCGTCGATAGTTTCGTCCGTTTATCTAGATTTACGGACACCCCTCTTTTATTAGCTATAGCTCCAACATGCTTTAATCCATGAACTTCAAAATCGGTATGCAAACTCCTACTGTATATATCTAAGCCTTGGTGTAGTTAGATATTTAAAACACAACGTGATCGTTACTGGGTAGGTGTCCGATAATAAGAGGCGGCCGATTATTGAAGGCTTGCTCTAGTATAGAGCGCCGAAGGCGCGAGGGATAGGAAGCGCCAATAGAACACTGTACTTTGATTTTGAACACTCCGCACCCCGGTTATCAACACCTACGAAGGTGTTGATATACAAGAAAACGGAAGTTTACTTTTAGTGCGACGGTGTATTGTTGGGGAAGCTGCGTGTTTCATGAAATATTCGTCTCGTTTTGAAGCATTATATTACAGTAAGTCACCAAACCGCTTCTATAATATCTAAAGTAAAACGTATAGGGTAAATAATAGCAGTTAGTTTAGTTTATGGACGAAAAATTGCTACTTTTCGAGTACTTCAATCACTTTTTTCCCCATATCTCCATAATGATTCTTTATAATGAAACGATTGTACGTTTCCATGCTGGAGTGAATGTTAGTGTATGGAAATGTGCAGGTAATTGGTGTTTCGAAAGTTATATAAATTCGACAGAGTAAGAAATCAAAATTTTATGCCGTTTCTTCTTGTACCTCTTACTGCAAGACTATACATCATATCCACTAGTTTCTTACGTTATTGTATACCTCAGTTAGATACTGTAGAATGTCTAACTTTTATCTATATTCCGAATTTCTGTATTCTTTTAAAAACCCTATAGCCAGCCGGGGTACGGAGTGAACGTGTGAAAACCTGGGGTTTCCTATCCCGGTTACGCTCTCTACTATCTATGAACAGACGCAGAGGAGGTTTTAAAAATATTTCACGTGAGCCCATAGGTTACAATACAAAAATGGGGTTGAATGGGGCAGAGTAAATATTTGGTTAGTAATCCGCCATAAGCTTCAAGGTGGTGTAGGTTTCATAGTGATAGCTCTCTTATTTTGGCTAAAAATATAAAGTACGCATACCGTCGATAAGAAAGATTAAGCCTTTTCCGGCTACCTGAAAGGTAATTAATATAATGCAAGATATAATGACTGCTTTGACTAAACATCGCTATAATAGTAGTCGTAATAAACAGAAAACAAAAGGTTTTTTTAGCAGCACTTAAAGCGTGTCCTGTCACGCCGCAGATGGTCCCCGCCTCAAATGGTCTGGCCGGACCAACCAAGGCGCCTCAAGTGGTCCGGCCGGACAATGTAAAGTTGCCACAGTCGGTCCCTCTCTGCCATAGGTGGTCCCCCACAACAATACGCGTGCATATAGCGCCAGGAAGTATATCATCTTCTGAAATAAACTGTTTAACACCGACGTTGATAGCACTGAATTCATCACGACGCCTGCTGCATCACAGCAGGCGTTATTAATCGCTCCTGTAAAACATCTGAGAAACCAACACATCTTTTGAGCAGGGTAAGGTTGTACATGAGTGCAGAGCAACTAGCTACTTAATTTTAATGACATTAGTGAAGATGCAATTTTAAGGGCTGATATGAGAAAGGCCCGTGAGGACATAGGCATTGCATTACTTGCAAACTCAGGTATTTTTGTACCACTAGCTAAATGTAGTTCAATATGGTATAGTTTTAAAGCACTGCCGCGAGTATGTACGGGAAATACGTATACAGCACGAGGGGGTGCGTCGAGAGGTAAATACAGCACGAGGCTGTAGCCGAGTGCTGTATTTACCTCGAGACTCCCCCCGAGTGCTGTATTTTTCGTACATGACGAGCTAAGACGGTGCTTTAACTGTTATATAGTATTTCTATGCTAGGTACGTAGTTCTTCCCACAAAGTTTAGTCCATGTATGCATCGACTAAACTATACTTTTTTCAATTATATAAAGCTAAAGCGCTTGGCTGCATGTGCTGAGAATTGCAATTGATGAAGAACTTCGCGGGAAGAACAGTCAACACATAGCTATAACTATATAGCTATACATTTTTTAACGGCAAACAATGCTGAATCATGCATGGGGGACCAACTATGGCAAAGGGGGACCAACCATGGCGCCATCGTTGGTCCGAGGGGACCATCTGCAGTGCTGTAAATGGTCCGGGGGGACCAGCTGCAGCTTCCATGGGTGGTCCGGGGGGACCAATTTTGGGGGGACCTGTTGTAGCATGACAGTCCAACCTCAGAGGAGGCCGGACACGGCATAAGCGCCCCTATAAAGATTAACATTCTTTTAATGCACGTGCACTTAAAATATCTCATCAAATATGGCATCGTCGTCAAAGCTGCTAGAACTGCCGATTATTCGCGCGGGACTTTCGTTTCAGTACACAATTCCCTCATTTCCTGCTATCACAGTTTCGCTTCGTCATATTGTGTATCAGTTTCCATGTAAAGATGGATCATGCAAAGTATTCGATGGATTTATGAAACAGTGCCCTCTATTGGAAGTAAACCTGCCTGCGTTAGCTAAAATTGAAGAAGATGAAACTAAGGCTTGGTTTATAAATGTACGGACCGTGTTGTACAATCATGTGTAATCGTATGTGTAACTACGTGACGACAGGGCTTATTCACCTATGCCGGTATATGTGTTAAGGTACATTCAAAGTGGATGGCTCCAGCAAATGTGTTTAAGCTAATTTAAAACAACATCATTGATGAAACTTCATCAGTATATAGCTAGCTGCATGCATGTTCGGTGTTATTGTTTGATTATTTTAGGAGGATGAATTCAGAAGGTCATTGCCATGTCAGTCTCTGAAGTTACCATCAGATGGTGTGTTTGTAATATGGGAATGGTCATGGATCAATCCAGATCACGCAAGTTACGACTCTAGTGGATCCAGTACAGCATCACTTAATAGTAGCAAGTCCTCTGATAATGAGCCAGTACAGAATCCAGCTTGTCTTCATACCATTACTTTCAAGTGCATTGGTTCTGTTAAGAACTTAGCTTATCAAAGTGCACTGGCTCAAGTTAGCAAACATTTAAGTAAAGGAGAAACGGTACTGGTCAAACTACTTCCAGAACCATTGAATCCTGTTGACGCACAGGCAGTTGCATTTACCTGTGAGCTTAATGGTGAATGGAAACAGATTGGATATGTTGTGCGTGAAGCTCTTGATGATGTTAATGAAGGAATAAAGAAACAACTTATTGTTGAAACTAAATTTAACTGGGTTAAATACATAACATCCTGGAGAAGATCGGGTCCTGGGTGGTATGCGGGGATTGATATCACAATGAAGGGACGGTGGTCTACTGCAGTACGTAATTCAGCAAGCAGACAGTACTAACTGGAGCCTATCTTGACTAACCATGACAAGAATGTAGCTAGCTAGTGTTTGATTGGTTATAGCTAGCGAGCTAGCTATATACGTAATTAAAGCAGCTGTTTGTACACATTATATTTAATTGATCCAGATCACTTATTATTGGCATTATCAACTAAGGTGTTATAACTACTTGCCTTTTTTATAATATGCATGTTCATATTCAACGATGGGACAGTTTGTTGGAGGTGGTAAATTTACCGGCTTATTATGAAATTCTGCCCTTATTGAAGATGATTGATGAACAGCCATTGTTACTCTTTTGCCAACCATTGCACTTGGTTGTTCTCTTCTCCGAGCTCGCTTTGTGGTTTTCTTTTTCTTTGGAGGTATATTGAAATTTGGCCTTTCACCTTCATAGAATCGGTCATGAGTGGCAGTGTGATAATAATACGGTAAGGAAGGGTTCATTCGTTTACTAAATTCCAAACAAACCTTTCTCCAACCAAACTGTACCTTAAAGAGATATAACTTGCTTTTACATGAACATCTATATACGTATGTATAGCTATACCTGCTTCAGTGTAAAATCTCGCCCTATCATATCTCTTAAAACTGAAAAAAAGCATTCCACGTCATCTGTGGTAGATGATCTAGGATGTTCAATATGAAGATTTAAACATGAAATACATCTTCTTCTAGCTTCTCGAGATTCAATATTTGTTGTAAGTGCTATTAATGTTTCCCTTGTAAAGCCCTGAATACTGTCAGTTCCCCTACATATACACATAACCAGCCGGTTACCTTATAGCTACATACAGTAGCTAGCTATACCTGGTTACTTCAAGAAGGCTAAAATCATAAAAACCTGACTTGGAATGCCACGGCATCAGATCATCCAACAATAGGTTCAATAATTGGTAATTGAATTTACATCGCTGCAATTCTGTCAAACCACGCTCATCACATGCACGCCTCCAGTTAGCTACTGTTCTAATCAATTTCTCCTCAAACTGATATCCTTTTTTCTGCATGTAATTTGCCATTGCAAGACTCAAGAATCTTTCAGCATCTTGGACTGATTGCTTTCTACTTCCTGTAAGTGCTATAAAGAAGTGCAAAATTGAATGTAACTACGTATCTGTTTACATATATAGCTATACGTTTTAGCCAAAAATTTTACGTATAGCTATAGCTATAGCTATAGCTATGTACGTAACTAGTTAGCTAAGACTTATAAAATTTTCCTAAACCCAATTCATTAAAAATTTCACTGTTAAAATTTTGCACTTACTGCTGCCGTGTAACTATATCTGTACGTAATTATTAAAAGCAAATAATATTTTATTTATAGTGTTATATACATAGCTATTATATATAATTATATCAGTCTAAAAACTATGTATAGCTAGTGAGTATAGTGGCTATTATGCTAAATTTTATGCTACCAATTTAATAAAATTATATAAAATTATTTCTATAAAGCTCGCTTGTTTATGAACCTCCAGTTACCTCTCTGCATACAGCATAAACTCTGATCTGCCACATGCCAGTGGTATAAGAGCTTTCAACAAAATTATTATAATTAATTTTAGAGGTGCCTAATGCATAGCGACTATGAAGGAGTTCTAGAAGCTATGCCTTGTGAATTTCCGCTGTTGTGAAGTGTTGAATGGCAGTGGGGGTGAGTGTATTTTGACTATAAATGGCACGAGTAGGTTTTAATTACTATGTAGTTTGCGCCCTGCGCCATATGTAAGTTTTGCCTATTATGCTAGCATTATGCTTGATGCTTTAGCACACCTAGTATCACACTAAAAGTTATGCTGGCATAATCAACGCAGGCCTATACGCAGATGTTCACTATTATTATATTCACTAATATTTTCAATGAAGCATCACTAAAAATATCAGTAAATTGAATGTCACTTGCTGCCACAGCTATATAGCTAGTTTTTAAAGTGTAGCTATGCAGTAATGACAGTTACCTGGATAAGTAAGGCCAGATGTGGAGTCTTCCAGAGCTTCAAGAAACCTTTCTAAATGGAGATTTGCTGATCTACCCTCTCTCAAACTTTGTGCCATTCTCTGTAATGGTATATATGTAGCTAATAATTGCATGGTTATGTGTATTACTTAATTTATTTACCTTTAGAACATGACCTTCATCTTCTCTCTCATGAAAATCACATTCTGTAACAGGGTTGGTTTCAGGAACATACATGTAAGCCTGAAACAAAATTCCCTTTTGGCCCCAAGAAATTATCCGGTGATGGTAATCCAGTTGCGCTAGAATTGATTTCAATTTCATATCTTCACTTTCTATCTGTCCTATAATTCTAATGTAGTGGCCATTAATATTTATATATAGTATAATACCTGGAATCCATGAGGTGGGTGAGTACCCAGGAGGTACTGTTCTCATTCTCAATCTTTGTACAATATCTTTGTCACTACAGCCTTCCATTTTCCATGCTTCAATTTCCTTTAGAAGAGATTCATTTACAAAGTCAGTTGGATGTGCTGCAATAATTTTTACGGAGGGTAGTCCTATAATGGCTATAGCTAATGCATGCGAACTGGATTAATTAAATCTTACTAATTGGTGTCAACATGTTAATCATTTTCTTTTGTCCTAGCTTATTATATTTATTTCTCACATCTTGTCTGATCTGAATAATACTTAGTGGTCTTGAATTTCCTCTCACGCGAAGGTAGTTGAATTCACCATTACTAGTAAAACCTATATCAGTTGTGTAGCTAGCTATAATAGATATTCCATAAATGTACTCAATGGACAGGCTAAGGGCAAAAGGGACACTTTTCCCTCTGAAAATGGTTTTGCCTCATTGAGTTTGATCTAAATTATATTGCTAGTAATTAATCCTACCATGTACCTTACAATGAGTTATAGAAAGAAAACTTGAATTCTTGAGCTTTTGGTCCCAGTATAATGTATGACAGTGTGCAAGTGTGTGTGAGTGCATGTATGTGTGCATATATATATGCACATGTGTGCCAATATATATATATATGCACATGTGTGCCAGTGCAATGTATGTACCTGCTATTTTCATGTTTCTTAAATGCATTTCTTCAACTATCTTTGTCAAAAATTGGCGAATATTTTCTTCCTTTATTCCAGTATATGGAATACACTGGATCGGCAAAGCATAGGGCTTCTTGTTTCGTTCCTCTGGACTTATCATGAATACAAAAATGTGTGTTGCAGGCTCTCTTTGGTGAACAATAGTGTTTTTAATAAACTGTGTAAGATCAGTGCAAAGTGACCTCAAGCATTTTGGAATATTTTCATCTACAATGTCATGCAAAGGAGCACTGTATTTCACACAAAAGGATCTAGTATCTGCCAGCAATTTTCTTCCAGTTTGATTTAAATTTTCAAGCTCTTCAATCTCCCAACCTAGCTCAAACATTTTCTTTTCTGTGAATTTCTTACTTGCAACTTTTTGAGAATATTTGTCATTGGTACTTTCTAAAGCTGCATGCAAATATGAAACATTATAACAAGAGATCTAGCCACATAGCAATTAACCTTTTGTGATAAAAGAAATATCTGCTGTTACATCATTTTCTACTTGTCTTAAATCCTGGCAGATTTGTTCTTGCTTGTGACGAGGTGGTAAGCCTATGTTCTCTACGAATTTAAGCCTTTGTTGATATTTTCAAACTGCAGTTGCAACTTTCTATCATTTAAATCTACGTCTCCACTCCAGATCCCAGAAACTGATTCACCAGTCCCTTTAACTATATCACATCCATCCCCTTTAATCCACCAGTAAGAAGATGGATGTGCAGCCGATGCTTCATCTAGGACAGCTACCTATATAATGAAGTGCTGCATGTACGTACAATACATACGTACACATGCATATAATAACTACATATAATTATGATACTTGCATATAGCTATGCATATGCGTATAATAACTATACATCTATCTATGTTTGTATCATTGAAATCAGTTACTAGCTACGTATGTGATGCAACTAGAAGTAGATACATAGCTACGTATGGCCATGTAGCTACGTAAGTGATGGATATTAATGCATACCTGTATATCTGCACTGAGCGAAATATCAGAAGCTGCAATTGAACGTCGTAGAGTTCGATCAGACACCCCAGGAATGTTAACTTTAGCCTGAAAGATCACATAGCTACTACATAGCTATATGTAATAGCCATAAGTGCATATATAATTAGCTAGTGAATATTTGGCCATGGTGCATATATATATATATATAGAGAGAGAGAGAGAGAGAGGACGGTATCCTACTCCCATAGAGCCTAGCTACAACTTCTGTAGAGTCACATAGCATGAAGTTATGATGTAACTAGTATAGCTATAGCTACTGGGTGCAGTGTCGTCAAGCTCCAAGAATATTAGCAACAACATTAACATGCTAGCGTATATACGACTTCATACGTAGTAACAAATAGAAACCCATATTATGTATAAGGACTTGGGGGTGTTTCTCTTCAGATTGCATTACATGTATATTGTGGGAATCATGGCACAAACCATGTCCAGCGGGATACCACTCATTATAGCCTACAGGAAAAACCAGCAATTATATTAATTATAATAGTAGCTATATAGCTATGTCATAATTTCATGTTATGCAATTCATATAATTATATAGAAGTAAGAATTGGATAATCCATATTTAACACTTAACTGCTATAATGTATATAGATACTACTGATCGATGAGCTATAGCTACACACATGATTTTCAATTACGTAGTTAGCCAACTAGCTACATATTGCACTAGCTATGTGCATAATCACATTAATGCAGGCATAACAAGATGGTACTGATAATAACATACATTTACTGGTCGTTGCTGAAAATCAATACCATATCCACTTTGTTGCATTACAGGTTCAAATGCCCACATGGGACCACAATGAAGCTTTAGCCATTTAGTTCCAAACAAATTATACATTGATTCTAAAAACAGCATGTAATCTTCAGGGCATGAGGGGACCTGCATGTATAGCAATGATTAGTTACATGTTATATATATAGCTAACAATTACAGTAGCTTAGTCACCATGCAGTAGCTAGCTATAGCTATAGGCTATAACTGCATGTTAATGTTTAGAATTGCTTATAGCTATATCAAATAGCTAGCCAATTTATTACATTTGTATTACTGAATATTTCAGTAATCACTAAAAATCACTTTCATGGTGAATTCAAAAAATTCTTACTAAACTAAATGATTTTTGAATAGAAGCTAATTAGCTATAAGCTACATACCAGCTAGTTGTATGTTATAACTATAGCTATAACATGAACATACGATCAATAAATAATTATAATGCATGCATATAGCTATATGAGCTAGCTACGTACCTGCTGATGGAATTCAGCGGTATAAAAATTAGCTATGTGCTCAAGTAGACCCATCGGCATTTTCTTGCAAGGGAGCTTAGTATCTGATCCATCATTACGTACCTCTCCAATTGCCTTGGCCAACTTATACAAAACATTTGCTCGACGATTTTCTTTTAGATGTTTGAAAGCATGTAACGACAACTCTAAATAATCATTAGGAACCTTTATACCACACTGTAAAGCCACAAGATCTGAATATAGCAATGATAAAACAGAAGACTGTTCATCAGCTTTTACTTTACTCATTAAAGCCTTCACATAGCTTAAAAGATCATCGGATTCTGCATACAGGCAGAAAAAAGACTTGGATGCGTCTGGCATACGTTCTGTCGGCATGTTCATCTGTTTTTCCAGCTCTTTCTCAGCTACTTCTGGAGAACTAAACTGTTGAGGTAACCTGCTTGTAGCTATCTTGCGACAGGCATTACCTATATAATCATGCATATATGCATGTCAATGAATCAATATAGCTAATGCATGATAATATACACCCCCTGCATGTAGCTAACACCTACACTATTTTCAGTATTGCTACCTATAGCTATAATCTAACTATAACACCACACCTACGTAGCTAGCTTAGATGTAACTATATTGAGGGGCTATATAGCTACCTGATCTTTGGTGGCTAGTTTTAAGATAATCTTTGATAAATTCTCCAGCCTTTGTCCAAAAACGAGCATCTTTGATGGCAATCCATTTCTTTCCATCGCTGTGTAGCAATAAAAATTTAACTAATATCAGATATTCATGGGGTGACCAACAAGGTACATTTACTGCCGCCTGGTTTTGTTGCACAGACTGTTCATGCGGGATAAATAGTTTTTTCCGTGGTAAAACTGCACCAGCCAGATTTCGTCGTATCGGGGTACCAAATAGCGTCTTTCTGTCTCTCTGCTGGCCGTTGCCGTTGATTCGTATCTTTGGTGTCTCAGCTAAACGAAATCACTCGAATTCGAAGCCATATTAACCTTACACTTCAGTATATTTCCGAATAACATAGTATCACGTGATAGCGTTTGTTTACCGTTACGGCGTTAGTAACTAACGATGGGTAACCCCGGGTAACTCTCTATAGTTTGATAGAGATGACTCCTATGAATGAAACTATACCAGAATTGAGTGCCAATTGTTCTTTGTTAGAAATTACCATATATTTAACTAGCGCACGTGAACGTGTCCGACCTCCTCTGGTCCAACCTCCTCTGTAACAGATGCGTGTGCACCAATTGGAACTGATATGGTTGGCCCATTATCATACTCCTGAGAGCTAGGTTAAGTTATGTGTGATAGTAAGTGAAGCAGTTAAACGCACTCAGTGAAATACACGTAGTGGAGTCTAGGATCAAAATGAACAGTTCAAGAAATTTTCCAAGGTATATTATTCTTGATGTACACAGATGGGAAAAGCTGAGTGGTACACAAAGACAAGAAATTCTGGGATGATACAGGCATTTTTATTAGGTAACATGCACTTCATATTGTGTGGGTAAAAGGGATTATAGGTACTTACGGTGGGAGTCAAAAAAGGGAATGTAATTGTAATACAAAAATACTACAGTACTGGCTTATTAGGTTCCCATTACGCCATACCAAATAATTTGTTTCACGGATTATTTACCTTGTCAGTGTGACCTGGCAGGCTGGGAGCAAAATAAAAAGCATTGTCTCATAAAGCTGTTTTATATCAAAATCACAGCATAAGAAGTCATGTACCATGCAACTTGCATGATTAGTCATATAAAGTGTCAGTTACTATTAGCTACTATTATAACTGTTCTTCACAACAATTGCACCTTGCTTTAACTCAACACTTACTATGCACTCATGATCATAATAGTCCACTACACTAGTCTCTTTACTTGAATCCTGTTTACGTCACATGACTTTGATCACATGATCTACATTTTTGAAAAGGGGACCCGACTGGAACCGTGAAACATAAAATTTATTTGGTATGGCCTTAAATAAGTACTACCACTAGCATGGAGCATGCAGATTATTATTTTCTACATATATATTCTATTACAAATCACATCATAATATTTTCTTTGAGTGATGTGCAATATAAAATATTTATAATATTATTATATTGCCTATGACGATTATTGCACACCAAATTTATCACGATACGATTATTATCACGATATAATAATTCATGTATAATAGTGGAGCCACTGTGCACTAAAATAATAACAAGGTATATTGGCTGACTAATACTCCCCACTATAAAATGACAGTAAATGACTACCTGGCATGGGGTAATCGTAATCGGTAATCGTATACCTGTAGTACACACTTGAGAGTATGTTTATTAGCAAATTCACGGAATCAACCAATTATGTTTATATTAGATAAAAATGTATGCTTCACAAGATTTTATTAAGTAGCTATACACGGAATTTCACTAGGCACTAGATGAAACGTTTTGTTATGCCAGCTGTAAGACAGATAATTTTTGCTGCCTATTCATTTCAATCTTAGACTACTCCAATTGGAGCCCGTATTTAAACTGTTCACCTACGTACAAGTTTCACGTTTTCTTTATTATAAGGTATTTTCTTATTATTTCAAATTTATTATTCAGCTGGGTATCAACCATATACATGCTTTGTGGGCAGGATGTCACTGACGAACCAACATTTGAATCATATCCAGTGTGGTGGAGACTATAAACATAAACAGGCTATAAAGAAAATAGTGATGTGCAATATTATGATATACTTTCCATATCGTGATGATGATATACGTACAATTTGTGATATCAATATTATCGCCACATGTGTGCACATGATCATTTCATATGAAAATAATGGTCAATTTGTTATATTCATGAGCTTTGGTAGGGTAGCTATCAGGGATGGGACGATTACACAACAAAAATCAATTACGATTGCAATTACTTTGAGTTGTTGGGAATGTGATTGCGATTACCGTGTTTATCAAAAGTATTCAGATTGCATTGAAAATTCTAACTTACATGCGATTAAATCACATTTTGTCACAGATTAAGACTACTAAAATATTTGTAATCGATTGCAATTGGTCAAAGAATTCCACAAGTTAGACTGCCGTATACAGTAAAACATTCGTGGGGGAAAACTTTCGCAGTTGGAATGGAAAATAAAATGTTCCAGAGAATGCGACTGATGGAACGTTCAAGTACTAAGTGCTTGTGTATGTAGTCTACATACATACCTCTATAGTAGGTGATTAATGATCAATTATGGAGTTCTTTGTGCATATTTTGCTTAGTGATGCCATTGTACATGCGATTGGGTTTGAAAACTTTTGTGGTTTTGAAAGTTTTCCATGGACTATGTATATGAGTAAACTACCTGCACATGGCAGAGGCGGATCCAGGGGGGGGTCATAGGGGTCAGATGACCCCCCCTTCAGAATAAACGCTAAATTAGCGCTGGTGGCACTTAATAATTATTATAGAGGCGCTTATAATTATTAAGAGGCGCTAACTATACAATACAACGTGATGTCCGCGAAAAGTCACAGTCGCAGCAGTAGCGCTTATGGAGAGATATCTGAGCAAGTGCCAGTATCAAAGAAGTATCTTTCCAAGGATATATGGGGTTTTTTCAAGCATGCTATTGTCCACGTGTAGCTACAAGGTTAGTTAATTAATGATAAGGCAGCTGCACGATAGCTATAGCTATAAGGTTTCCTATATAGCTAATAGCAACACTTATACACAGCTATAGCTTCATTTTTAGCTATAACTGTAGCTATATAGCTACCTACGTATACGTAGCTATATAAACACGCGCATATACGTAGCTACTTAGCTAATAGCTACGTTATGAACTGCGTACATAGCTAGCTCAGTAGCTATACGTATATAATTTCATAATGGACTAGCTATGATGCAGTATATTCATCACATTCCACTTGAAGCTGAAGAAGAATTTGATATTCGTCACCCTCAGCCACGGAAACTTTTGCTGTAATCGACCTGCACAGTAGCTATATATAGATAAATGCACAAAATATCACAATCATCACATAGTTTTAGCCAATGTATACTACATAGCTACGTAACTAGCTAGTCTATTAGTTATATGTGCATGTGTGTGTATATGCAGTACATGTACTAGCTTAGTATATAGCTAGCTACTGAGTTTAGGATATTTACAGCTTACTCAGTATGACAGTTTTTGCCTCAGAATGCACCAGAATCAATCTCAGAGAGTGTAATTTTCAAAAATTTCCTGGGGGGGCATGCCCCCAGACCCCCTAGAATGGGCATGCGAAAAAAAACTATATATGCATGGCTGCTTCTTAGTGACCCCCCCTTTGAGAAATCCTGTATCCGCCCCTGATGGGAAGTGTAACATGGATATACTTTTAGGATTTTGTCACCCACATATAAATTTCTTAGATACAGATCATGCGATATACTTCTGTTTCCAATCCCTTTATAACGGTTATTATATTAAACTTTAGATAGCCTAAATCTTTTTTTGCTTGGCAGGTGCATCAACTAATGTAGGTCGAAAGTCACTGCAGTGTATAGAAGCTAAGCAGTTGAAAAGTGCAGTTCTTAAGAGATTAGCCAATATAAATCCAAGTCACTTGGTGGATAAAAATGGATGGCACATACGTATATGACAAAAGGTTTGTGACAGCGATCAAAAATATGTGTCCTATAGAAAAAAAAGATAACCGGACAAAAAAAATCTATTTTACAGATGGAGGTTTGTAAAGTACCTAAACAGCAGCCGAACTTTGTGAAATTTTGTATAATAATACATGCACTTATGTGCAACTCTCATACAAAATTTGGGCTTTGCAGCTTTTATAGTAGAGTAATCAAACTTGAGTTGTATCAAAAAATCAATTGTCAGACATGAAATGCGTGTAGCTAATAGCCAGCTAACTGGAATAACAAATGCTGTAATGCTTCTACATGCAGACTAATACATCAATTACCATCATATAGGCTCTCCTAAAGCATTAAAACTCTTATAGACACTGCATAAGAGCTGGCTTACTATAGCTAGCTAATATACGTGCTGGCTATATATTCCAGTTAGCCGGCTATTACACGCATTTCGTGTCTGACAATTGATTTTTTGATACAACTCAAGTTTGATCGATTGTAACTACAAGTTGTAAAGCCCAAATTTTGTATGAGAGTTGCACATAAGTGGGTGTATTATAATACAAAATTTCACAAAGTTCAGGTACTTTACAAACCTCCGTCCGTAAAATAGATTTTTTTGTCCGGTTATCGATTTTTTCTTGGACACATATTTTTGATCGCTGTCACAAAGGGCATTATGCTATGAGGCTGATTTTTTGACACAAGGCTTGACTAGGTTAGAAGTATTTAAGCTGCAAAAATCAGGGTTATATGCTGTGTGGTTTGTTTGCTACAGGTGTCTGGATAAAAAATCTGTCGGTAATCGATCAATCACTCTACTTGTAATCGAAAGAAATAACCCAAGGTATTACTCGGTATATAAACTTCAAACGAAACTCTCAGAATTTGTGGGACCGATTACTCGCATACATTTCGATATGTAGCCTGTGTATTGCCATTTGCCCAATGTAAATATTTTGCGTATTCAAACATTTATATGGGAGTTATAGCGAGCCAAAGAGTTGGGATAATTTCCCTGTAGGTGCGGAGTGTTTTTGTGACGTCACAGTTTCGCATCCTGTGTATGGTTAAATATCTATGTTAGAACACTTAGCTAGAAGTTTTCACTCGAGTGCTGTTTACAGAAAAATACCACCGTTTGTGTCCAGCTTCCCCGCGGCAGTGCTGAGCTGGCTGTCAGGTGACCCGTTCCGGCTCTGCATTATTTGTGGTGTTCATATTATATTATTCAGTAGCGGCAGCAGCTGGTTTCAAGCCTGAGCCTTAGACGGCGGTTTGCTTTGCAGTATTATGCAACTTCATTTTACTTTTGCCAGGCCAGACATGAGTGATGTGATGCATGTCATTTCAGCTGACCAAACCGAACAGTGGGAGAAAGAACAGTGTATAGTAACTTAATGGAAAATATTTTTATGAACACTGTAAGTAAACTGATATACTTGAAAAATGATATTGTCACGTATATGAACTTCATACAGTATACGTGACAACTACATATCATTTTTCAAGTATATCAGTTTACTTTTCATATAAGTGACAATATCATTTTTTAAGTATATCAGTTTACTTACAGTGTTCATAAAAATATTCAGTAGTTACTTGTACTTTTCTTTCTCCCACTGTTCGGTTTGGTCAGCTGAAATGACATGCATCACATCACTCATGTCTGGCCTGGCAAAAGTAAAATGAAGTTGCACAATATTATGAAGCTGAATTTGGAAGAGAGCAATCCCAACACAGAGGCACAGGAGGACTGATGCATATGCAGAGAGCTGACCATAGCCTATTCATATCCTGTGAGCCGATTCATCTGATACATGCATGGTAACACTCTGAGATACATGTTATTACTCTGCATGTGTGAATGTAATAGAACACTTTTCTGTTAAAGATCTGTCCATGGCCTACTGCTATATCTGCATAGAAAATAGGTATGTTGCATGTTAACATTTAGCTAGCTAGCCAATATGTTTACTTTCAGTGTGGAACTATATTCAAATTGTGAGGTTGTCGAGCAGTTAGCTATCATCAGTTTCGTCTATAGATAATATACATGTAAGCATCAATGCATGTAAATGAAGATTGTATATATATAGAACATAATTTTGTCTTGCAGGAATTCAAACTACAGGATATTGTATACATGGCACTGCAAAAGGGATCACACCAGGTTATAACATTGGATAAGAATTTATCGTACTTATTGTGCATGTATTATATTTTAGATCCAGACTGCATTAAAGAGAATCACTATCATTTCAGCCATTCCATATCAGCATGCAACTTAGCCACTACTGAGTTCTGCTATGAATCCACCAAAGCGAACTGAACTGGATGTAATGCAGCAGTTTAGAAAGTGTCATAATATTGTATAAAATTGTATACATACATGTACATGTGCATGTAATATGTATATATATTTCAAGTTATTTTGGTTTCAAGCCTGAGCCTTAGACAGCAGTCTGCTTTGCAGTATTATGCAACTTCATTTTACTTTTGCCAGGCCAGACATGAGTGATGTGATGCATGTCATTTCAGCTGACCAAACCGAACAGCGGGAGAAAGAAAAGTGCTAGAAACTTAATGGAAAATATTTTTATGAACACTGTAAGTAAACTGATATACTTGAAAAATGATATTGTCACTTATATGAGAAGTAAACTGATATACTTGAAAAATGATATGTAGTTGTCACGTATATGAAGTTCATATACGTGACAATATCATTTTTCAAGTATATCAGTTTACTTTTCATATAAGTGACAATATCATTTTTCAAGTATATCAGTTTACTTACAGTGTTCATAAAAATATCCATTAATTAAGTTACTAGCACTTTTCTTTCTCCCACTGTTCAGTTTGGTCAGCTGAAATGACATGCATCACATCATTCATGTCTGGCCTGGCAAAAGTAAAATAAAGTTGCTCAATATTATGAAGCGGAATTTAGGCATGCGTCTATTATGCTGGAATAATTTTGGGAATAATCGGATGAAAAAAGAATTGAGAATAATTCCAGAATAATAGGATATTTTAATTTACACTGTGTTATAATATAACTAACACTTGTAGCTTAAAAGTACAAGAAACTTCCTTTATAATCACTGATATATTTAAAATCAAGGCGGTTGTCTTGTTTCCCAAGCCATTATACACTCACACTTGTACAAATTTAAAATATTTCTCGTATCTATGGCAACATCTGAGGAAATCTTTTGCTGCTGACAGCTTTCATACTTAATTTTAAGGTAATTATTTGTTGTAATATTATTTGTACTAGCAAGTTTGATTAAAAGTGCAATTTTTGTGGGAATAATTTCAAGAATAATCTAACATGTATTACAGTTTACATAGAAAACACCCGATACAGCTGGTATGTATTATTTTGTAATACTACAGTAAATAGCCAATAGAAATGCTATTACACTTTTTTGATACCTTGCTCAAACAAAAACTGTAATTTGCCTCTAATTGGCTAATTTGTTGACATTACAATTACAAATTGTTGTCACTGGTATACAATAATTACAATTACTAAATTCACTTTCAGCTTCCTTTTAATTTCTCAACTGCTCAACAGGCCTGTACTAACCGCTTTTCTTCTTGTTTCACTAATTGATGGGCAGCCGACAAAAACATCCCAACAAGCTCAACAGCAAGTTCTGGGATATCAGTTATTAGCGATACTATCAGGTAACGACATTTCAAAGACACAGCTACTACACATGGATACTACACCAGTACACTGTTACCAACGCTTGTAATATTTTGTTTCAGTGGCATGTGTTAAATCACCACACCTCTTCACTAGCACACCAAGTTACACTAAAACATGTTAGATTAATTTGTAACAGTATGGGTTGCTGTAGTATTTGGATTAATTGCACTCGTAATGCAGACAGAAAACTGTAATAGTGCTCGGCTTCGCCTCGCACTATTACAATTTTTTGCCTGCATTACTCGCGCAATTAATTCCAAATACTACAGCACCCCATCCTATTACATATACTAATAGGTGATTTTAAAAAGAATTTCTGGAAAGAATAATAAAAGCATTAAGCCTACGTAGCTGAATTTAGAAGAGAGCAATCCCAACACAGAAGTACAGGAAGACTGATGCATATGCAGAGAGCTGACCATAGCTATTCATATACTGTGAGCCAATTCATCTGATACATGCATGGTAACACTCTGAGGTACGTGTTATTACTCTGCATGTGTGAATGTAATAGAACACTTTTCTGTTAAAGATCTGTCCATGGCCTACTGCTATATCTGCATAGAAAATAGGTATGTTACATGTTAACATTTAGCTAGCTAGCCAATATGTTTACTTTCAATGTGGAACTATATTCAAATTGTGAGGTTGTCGAGCAGTTAGCTATCATCAGTTTCGTCTATAGATAATATACATGTAAGCATCAATGCATGTAAATGTAGAATGTATAATTATATAGAACATAATTTTGTCTTACAGGAATTCAAACTACAGGATATTGTATACATGGCACTGCAAAAGGGATCACACCAGGTTATAACATTGGATAAGAATTCATCGTACTTATTGTGCGTGTATTATATTTTAGATCCAGACTGCATTAAAGAGAATCACTATCATTTCAGCCATTCCATATCAGCATGCAATTTAGCCGCTACTGAGTTCTGCTATGAATCCACCAAAGCGAACTGAACTGGATGTAATGCAGCAGTTTAGAAAGTGTCATAGTATTGTATAAAATTATATACATACATGTACATGTGTAATATGTATATTTCAAGTTATTTTGAATTCATTATAATTATAGCAATATAGCACAATTATAATATAACACACTTTACTGTGCTAAAATAGCACACTTGTAAAAATAGCACATGTGTAATGTGCTAAAACTGGAGACATCAGTTTAGCACACTTTAGTGTGCTAAAATAGCACGTTTGTTTTTAGTGTGTGGAGGTGGTGAATAAATTTTCGTCTTCCGCAGTTCAAGAAGAAGATCAGTGGGGCATAATATAAGAATCATATACTCGAAAATATTAAAGTCCCCCAACTAGCGACGCCATTTTTATTTTGTGACGTAATTGCGGATATAATCACTTGTTTTCAATTATCCAAAATTCAAGTAAAAAATTTCTAAGTTGAAAGTGGGCCCAAAAAAATTGGCCCTTACACATACAAGCATAGACAATGTATGGTATATATTATCTATGATACAAGGCACCCTGCGCGTCAATTTAGGTCGGGCTAGGGTGGGGCTCCCTAAATGCACCCATAAGACGGTGTACATACGTACCATGCAGAGATAATCAGTTCCACTAGTGTGAATGATCATATGAACTGTACAGACAGGTAATATTGAGTACCTGCATTGCACGCCACACAAACTTAATACTCGTGGTCTCCTAGTCTGACGTTGCCGACCCTTTTACGCCGCTCGCTTTTTTTGATTACTTGGCGCTAGCGAGCGCCGCCAAGTAATCAAAAAAAGCGAGCGGCGTAAAAGGGTCGGCAACGCCAGACTAGTGGTCTCCGTGCACACCTTATTAGCTAATAGCTATATATACTTTGGTGGAAATTTCGGCTGAATTGGCATCATTCAGGAGTGACCATGGAGTTTAAAGCTTCCTTCATCTTAGGCATTTTACTAGTGTTGGTACCAAAATTCTCCTTACAGCAGCAGTGCAATAGTACTGGCGACCTTGGTCGAACGCAATGCGTGCTTCTCACACCAGTTTACAATGCACACCAGTGGGCCACCTGCTTAACCGAAGATTATATAATGCGTGCATCTGATGGAAGGCACATATGCGCCTCCGAAACAGCCAGGCAGTGCTGGTACCAATGTATGATTGAAATCTACGGTGTTGCAGAAGGTTCAGTGAACAGTGACTGTGGCTGCTCACCAGGAGAAATGTTACCTAATGACTTAAGTAGACTAGAGGCGGAGTGCTACAGCCCCCGAGGAGATGACTGTGAATGGTATAGAAACTGCTTGGCGAGACGCTATGAATGCCCCGCAGATGAAAACTATGCCATTGATTATGCACTAAAATTCTGTAACTTGTATACTGATAATTTCGAAGACTTCAGCATCGAAGGTAGACAGTGGGTAAACGCGGTACGTTATTGTCTTCAGCTACAGCTGGTGCCTTACTTGAGGCTTTGGGCTACCTACACATGTGCAGAAATTCGTACGGAAGCTTTTAACGGTCACCCAGCTTGTTACACAGGTGTGAGCCCCAGTATGTGCGAGCTAGGCTGCGGAGACATCTGGCGGGCTTTTGTGGTTGTAAACCTTCCGGATGGGGACCTCAGCGAAGGAGCATTATACACAACACCCATTGCCACTGCCAAGCAAATGTTAGCTGTAATGGAACAATGCTATACAAATGAGGAACTGACAGGTTGTGTTAAAAACTTACTGACCACACTGGAAATTGCTGTGCAACTTGTTGGTAGAAATAATCCCTATATCCGTGCTGCTACAACTGCTTTTCTTGTAGCACGTCACTTTGCTACAGTGTTGAATTGGGAGGACAATGGATTAGGCTGGTTCCCACTAGATGGTGATGATGATGATGATGATGATGATGAAAGAGATCGGGAAAAACGTCAGAATGCTGATGAGGAAGTATTGAATGTCAGGGTACTTCTAGTTGATACAAAACTTTTGAACATTTCAAATGGGACTATGTCACAACCAACTTCAGGACAAACCATTGATCAGGCTATTGATGATCTTGTCAACGCAGTCATGAATGGATCACTGTCTATGATCCCATTGAACATCAATAACACTGAAGTGATTTCTTCATTGTCTATGGTCAATCAGTGCATGGATGTCGGCTGTAATTCAACTGCCAATATGACCGAATTAGTGACCCCTCCTCCAACTCAATCGGTTACTACTCCAACTGCATCTTCAACTACTGATTCTCCAACTACTGATTCTCCAACTGAACCACCTAGTGGTGGTGGGACAGATGTTTTACATCTACACTACCTGGCTCTCTATACTGCATTTGCTGCTATGTTATTAATGAAGTGACAAGTTTCACTTAACATTAAAACTGACTTGTATTTGGTAATTTTGAACGGATACCTTGACTTTGTTTATTTATTGTTGTGATTTTTACCCCATGTATTTTTGTATGTAACTGCTTTGATTAAAGCCAGCAAGCTTGCCTGTGAATTTCAATATAATAAAATCCGGGGTAAGTATAACAAAGCAGATAGACGTGATGTTATCGCTTTTAATCCTCATACACATACATGCATCCATACAGTTAGACAGACAGACACACTTATGTAGAGTGCATGTACCTGTGATCATACCACCATATATGGAGAGTTCAGTAATCAGGCGTCAGTAAATACCATCATTATTCTTTGTGTTCTGAATAACATACCGACCACACATACAAGTGGCTTCAGTAAACTACAATTGTTATGATTTGTGTTTCGATTTTTATTGTAATTTGTTGTATAAGTGACCACTGTACCAAACTTCTCCAGTGTGGGGCTTGCCCCAATTAATGGATGTGCAATATTCAGAAATTGGAAAACATTGATGGACAATCACCGCATGTCTTAGCTTAGCTATCCATCAATCTTTCCCCCATCAAAGATTGCACTATTATACTTCCAATCTTAATTTAAAAATCACAAAACTTCACAAACACTTTAACTATAGTGCATACCCGCATATTCTACAGTCGCAGTAACTTAATAGGAAAGTTTTCAGTCACTAGATGGTCATCTTGGAACACAACAATAATGTTGTTTAGTGTAGGGCATGTGAACAGCCGAGGGAATATCATGTAAATTGGAATAGCAATATTCCTACACATGTCACCCTCACCAATCTGAATATTTTGTATCTCGGTAGCATCACGAGAGAATCCTTCAGCACATCCACAAGTTTCCACTCTCACTAACTGCAATTCAGTGGACCTGATTGATGTTGATGAGTGTGAAACGGTCACCTCTCCAGTGAATGGCTTTGTAATGACACAGTTAGCTGTGTCAAGGTACCCAGTGACCAGAAACTCTGGCACACCAGTGACCTATACGATTCTTGCAAGGATTCTGGATTAACAGTAAAGTCCACACGTTTCTCTCCATCCTCTGTGGTTGAGTTGGACTTGCACTCGACAATAAACTCCACAACTTTCTGAATATCCCTGCTCAGCAAAGAACGCTTCATGTCACAGCGCATACTATACATTACACAAACAAATACTCCATGATATATCTCATAAAGCTGTTTGCCTCCTTTCCCCTTCAGTGGTATTTCAAATGGAACTTCAGTTGTACCATTAGGAAACTTTCCTAGAATTCCAAGGTGCATGTAATTGATTAACTGGATAGGCTTTAGCGAGTTATAGAATGCTTCAAACACTCCAACACTCTTGGCGCTAAGTTGCAAGCCGGTTGATACTGATACCCCTTCCTTCCAGCGTCAAGCTTAGCCCATTGTGACTAATTTCTCCTATTACAACCACACCTCTGATTAGCTCTCCTTCCCTATAGACTACACTTTGCTTGCTTTCTTTAAGCATACATCTACCGTCGCCATCTTTTTTAAACCAGGCGAGCGCCGGCCGCAGCGCGTCTGGTTTCTTGAAATCGTTTTCGTGAAAACGTCGGTATGCGTGTGCGCGCGCGCGCGCGTGTGTGTGTGTGTGTGTGTGTGTGTGTGTGTCCGCCCCCCAGGCTATTAAAAACTATTCACGTGAAATGAAGCCTGAATAACCAATCAAATTAGTCCTACTGCTTTTCTATGACACTTGCTATCGATATTACTGATGGGCGGGGCCTTAGTAACGAAGCGCGTCGTGAGTAACAGTCGAATAAGAACAAGGTAATGCAGTGTTAGCCGTTCATTCCATAGTAAAAGCCGTTTGAACAGCTGTACATTACTAACAAGACGGAGCGCTTCAGTTTTGAAAGTGGGCGTGCCGTGCGGGTTGCGGAGCTTATAATACAAGACTAGCCTATAGTGTTACAGCAAGAATTTCGGCTTAAAACAACTTTGTACTACTTTTTAAAAGTTTTATCACTAAAGTACTGGAGTATAAAGTCGGTTTAAACAAAAGAATTAAATTTGTATGCGTTGCTATGTGCTCCTTAGTGATGAGTCTTTGCTCACATGACTTACTCGTGACGTCATTAATTACTATTACAATACACTGAATAGCAGTTGATTAACAGTGGTTTAACTTACACATCGCCTGGTTTTTAGATGGTAGAACATCAACTTGTTGTATGAGCCCTTGCATACAAGTCACATGATCGGTCATGTGAATACTCTTAATATAGCCCGCAGTGTCTTAATTAGAGAGCACGTTTCTTTGTCAACTTTTCCAATGTATTTTTCTAGCATCTCTTAATGCTCTTTAGATAAAAGATCCGTTTGATGATGATCCTATAAACCCTTTTAATGTAGGTGGTAAAAGGAGAGTAGCCATATCATAGATAATGCACACGGGTGTGTATTATCTATGGCCGCATCAATGGTCTGACTAAACAGTAACCTTCCACAGTATTATCACCGAGAGCCATTGGCGACAAACAGATGAAATTATTTGCAATGGAATTACAATCCATTTGATATAGTAAACATTAAAGAGCACTTAAACGCCATGGGTAGCGGAAGAGAGGCCACACAGTTTAGGCCATACTGGTGACTGTCTAGAATACTTGTTGAGTGAAGACGTGATAGAGAATGTTTATGCTTTGTCCTTGCATGAAAGAACATACTCAAAAGACCTTCGTCTTTGCATTTGAAACTTTTTGTGGAGCTCCTTAGCTCTTCCCAGCCATTGTTAATCCATCAGCAAGTGTTGAGGCCATTGACTAAGTTACTTCATGCACTAGAGGAGAATAAAGATGAAGAAATAACTGCAGCTCTGATACCAGTCTTGCATCAAATATGTATTCTCATATATGACAATCCCTCACTGCTGGATTTGTGTAGCAATCTCAACCGCGATGATGTCATTGAGGGAGACAGATTCTAATTAAGGAGCAGTAGTCTAGGAGAGGGTGAATACGTGTGACTTAGTCGGTTATTGTACTGATTGTAGGCTATATAGTATAACTTGGAAGATGGAACTTGTCCAATTTTGTGGTCTCAGAAAGTTAAGTATCTTGGTGTTGTTATAAACTCTAAGCTTAAATGGAATGACCATTGTCAATATGTAGTCAGTAAGGCCACCAAGTGTTTAAATCGTTTGCATCGTGCTATTTATGGCTGTACACAGGAAGCTAAGATTAATGCTTATAAGGCACTTGTTCGACCCTACCTTGAATATGCTTGTGCAGTGTGGGCACCTTACACTGCTCATGATAATGATTTGTTGGAGTCAGTCCAAAATAGAGCTACACGTTGGGTAGGAAGTTTTTGGGATCCATCTGCTCTTCGGTGATCTAAATCTTCTGCAATTTGTGTTGGAGAATTGGGGTGGCCTTCTCTCAGAGTACGCCATAACTATTTTTCCATCTGAACACTCTATTGTATTTTACATAAAACAACTGCCATTGATTTTTCAAGATATTTCCATTTCAATACATTGGCTACGAGGTCACATTCCTTAACTTTGAACTTGCTGTCCTCCACCATCAATGTGTTTAGACATTCTTTTTTTATTGCCTCGTCGCTGCTATGGAACTCAATACCATTTGACATTTTGTCACAACCAGTTACGCCTGTTTTTAAATATAAACTTAAACATTATCTCTTTTGTATTTAGGCATTTTTTGCGGTTGTAATTTTGTTTTGTGATTGTATCTTATTTGTTCGTGTGTACTTATATGTGTGTATGTATATTATATTGTAATGTATGCGTGTATGTATATATAGCTGTTTATTGTTATTGTATGTGTGTATGTACTTATATGTTGGGGAGCACCTTCAGGCTTGTACAGGCTTTTAGCCTTTTGTGTAACCCATCTTAGGAAAAATTGATAATTATTATTATTATTATCAATTATCAACCAAGTACTAAGAATAATAAAAATTGCGGTTAAAAGTGACGTCAAAATGGGCGTATATAAGTCTTAGGTAATTAAGTATTAGGTAATTAAGTCTTAGGTAATTAAGTATTAGGTAATTTATAAAAAACAGCGAAACTACGCACTCTAGATTAGTCTCGCGTGGCCAGACCTCTAATTTTTTTACAGGGCGCTATCGCTTGCAGTATAAGCGCCCGAAAAAAAATAGGGTCTGGTGTCGTTCCTAGTGGCAAGTCGTTCAGACACCTCCGAGCCGACCGGAGGTGTTAAAATGTATTGACGTCACATTAAACGGAAACCTCCGGAATGTACAACGGAAACTCTAAATAGAACATTCCGGAATTTTAACACCTCCGGTCGGAATGTTCTGTTTAGAGTTTCCGTTGTACATTACAGAGGTTTACGTTTAATGCGACGTCAATACAGTTTAACACCTCCGGTCGGCTCGGAGGTGTCTGAACGACTTGCCACTAGGAACGACACCAGACCCTATTTTTTTGCGGGTGCTTATACTGCAAGCGATAGAGCAGTTGCATGTTACGTCACAACTGCGGCGTTAATCCGAATGTGTGGCAAAAACATATGGCTCGTGTGTGAAAAGTTACAATGGTGCGGTCTTGCTCAGCTGTGGGTTGTACCAATAGAGATACGAAGGAAAGCCGTGAAAAGGGTATTAAATTCTACAGAATACCGGCGGATGGAGACAGGCGGAGACTCTGGTTGGCGGCTATTTGTAGAAAGGATTTTGATCCTCCACCAGATGCAGCTATTTGTAGTGTGCATTTTATCGGAGGTAAGGGTGTTTAAACATAAATAGGGTGAATAAAACTCTTCTGAAGAGCTGATAGATTAAAAAATATCTCAAGAAATTTCAGTTGTGTTTCAAGAGTTTTATTAAAATGTGCACCCATGTTTTGTGCTTTCTGTAGGAGCTAGAAGTGCTGATAAGGATTCACCTGCATATGTGCCCACCTTGTTTTCATTTTCTGGTTCACCAGCCAAATGTAAAGGTGAGAGAAATCTCCAGCGATGGGAATCCGCAAAAAGGAGACGGACAATGGCTCCAGAAGATGATCTACAGGAGGAGGTTGAAGATGATCTACAGGAGGAGGTTGCAATTGATACGATGGTTGTTTCTGAGACACATAGGTCATTAAGTGTGCAAACTGAACAGAGAGGACAAGACATAGATAATTTGATTTCTGACAATCAGAAAAGAGCAGAAGAAATTCAGGCTTTGAAGCAGTCTAACAACGGAGGCTACCCTAGTAAGCAGGAGTTAGAAAATGATACGAAACTTTTAACATTTTACACTGGATTTGAATGCTTGACTGTTTTAATGGCAGTGTTTGAATTTGTTGCCAAAGATCTTCATCATTCAGGACATCATAAGTTGGCTGAGTTTGATTGCTTTTTGTTAACTATGATGAAATTACGGTTGAATTTAAACCACTATGACTTGGCATTTAGATTTGGAATTTGCCAAACTACGGCTGGAAGAATTTTTAAGAAATGGATATTTTTGATGCATTCAAGGATGGGTAATAGTTTAATAAAATGGCCGAGCCGTGAATCTCTTCAGCGAACAATGCCATTTTGCTTTAGAGTACATTATGGCCTTAAAGTTACAGCAATTATAGATTGTTTTGAGCTGTTCATAGAAAAGCCATCAAACTTGATGGCAAAAGCATGCACTTGGTCACAGTATAAACATTATAACACTGCAAAGTACTTGATTGCTGTGACACCTCAAGGTGTTGTTAGTTTCATTTCAAAAGGATGGGGTGGCCGTGCATCAGACCAGTTTATTACTGAACACAGTGGGTTTCTAAGACATGTTCTATCAGGTGATATCATTTTGGCGGATAGAGGATTTGTGATTGAAGAATCACTTGGTGCTCGTGGAGCATCCTTATCCATTCCTGCCTTTACAAAGGGTAAAGATCAACTTACAGCAAGTGAGATAGAGAAGACCAGGAACATTGCCAATGTAAGGATACATGTTGAACGAGTCATAGGGTCAGTTAGACAGCGTTTCACAATATTGAGTGCGACTGGAGTCTTACCGAAAGATTATTTTCAGCAGAAACAAGATGGCATTTTGTTACTGGATGCCATTGTAAGAGTGTGCTGTGCACTTAATAACATGTGTGTAGGAGTAGTACCTTTTGATTAGGAGTAGTACATGAACATTACTTGTCTTATGTAGCTATGCATTATATATAAACTGTTGTTACATTTAGTGATTTTAAATTGGATGATATTATAATTACATCAATCGTAATATAAAACTAGCTAGTATGTTATTATGATCACAAGTTATTTAGCTATCTACGTACTTTGCTACGTTTTCTTCCACAGCTTGGGTGGCAAGTTGGACAGAACCATTTCCCTTTTGGTTTGTTCTTGATCTTTAAACATTTCATGTGAAACCACTTAATGTCACAACTGACATTTTCACATCCAATCATAGCACCACCTTTTGCAGATTTGCAATAGCACCAGGTTCCATCATCATCTTCGTCTTCACTTGATGACATGTCAACTGTAGCAGCTGCAGATGACTGAGGTAGAGTGGTATCACGTCTTGTATACCATTTTGCTAACAGTTCTGGAATAATTGCAAGCCGAAACACTTTCTCTGCCTTTTCCAACTGTAGTTCAATAAAGTTTTTATCAAGAAATATTCGTTCTATATGGATGTCTCCTGACGATCCCCAAACCACAAAATCACAATACAGTCTTTCAGTCACTAGAATCTGCATTTGGCATTGGTAAAAATATGGATGGTTTTTATCAAGATGAAAGTTTCCATCATCATCCTTCTGAAGGCAAAAGTTTGAAGACCTTTCTGCTACCTCCTTTAAACCAGCAAATTTACATGAATATGGGCACTTCACTTCTAATACCCCCATACCACAGCATTCACACTCAAGGAAAGAATCTGTAGATGCCCCAAAGAATGCCTTTTTTGAATATAGGACTAAGCCAGCTGGTTTGATGATAAGATTTTTATGATTTTCTATTGCTATAAGCTTATAAGCATCAGTGGCTATTCTTTCGTGCTCACATCCATGTTTAGTTGCAGCAGTAGTAAATCTGACTGAATCAGGATAACAAATGGCCTTAATTAGTGAAACAGAAGGCTTATGAGGATCAGTATGAACTACCTGATGCAGTCGTGAGGCTGTGATCCTTCCACTTCGAAATCTCATCCAAAGCTTTGATGTACTCTGACCACGAGTAAGTTGTTCTAAATGTATCTGTTGAACAGTTGAAATCTCTGAAATACCATTCATTTTATCACCAGCCTCAAGCAACTCCACATAGTTGGACTGAAGGTGAGTAGGGTCATACAAGGATTGGAGTGCAAGTGGAAGATGATCTGTGGATTTTGTAAAAGATAAACAATATGGTTCATCTTCAAGTGAAAATAAAACAGGAACTGCTTTACTGGAACAGCATTTCTGAAATAGCTCGATTACATCTGGATAAGATCCTTCTGTTGATGTTCCTGTAGAGATTGAGGTACCTGTTGTTGTTGACATAGCAGCTGGTGCTCCTGCACTGACTGATGGTCCTGCGCTGACTGATGTTAATGTTCCTACACTGACTGATGGTCCTGCGCTGACTGATGTTAATGTTCCTACACTGACTGATAGTCCTGCGCTGACTGATGGTCCTGCGCTGACTGATGGTCCTGTGCTGACTGATGTTAATGTTCCTACACTGACTGATGGTCCTGCGCTGACTGATGTTAATGTTCCTACACTGACTGATAGTCCTGCGCTGACTGATGCTCTTGTGCTGACTGATGTTCCTGCACTGACTGATGCTCCTGCGCTGACTGATGCTCTTGTGCTGACTGACGCTCCAGCGCTGACTGATGTTCCTGCACTGACTGACGCTCCAGCGCTGACTGATGTCCCTACACTGACTGATAGTCCTGCACTAACTGATGTTCCTGTAGTGGCTGAAGGTTCCGTGTTTTCATGCTGACCATAGAAAAGATTCATAGACTTTTCAGCAGTTGTAAAATCTATCTTTTAAAGTTCAAGATAAGGTACTTGTTTCACACACTTTGGTTCTAGCCACTGGTTTGGCTGGGAAGTGCAACTATCCTCTCTTGTTCGTACTAGGTACTCTAATAAATATAACAGTGCTCCAATGTGTGAACATGTCTCCCCCAGGCCTGCCATGCATGTGCAGTGGCCACATGCTACGGCACCAGAGCTTCTAATGATCACCCACGGAGACAACGGGGCAGATGAAACAGCATAACTATGGTTAACTTTGCCAATTACCAAGCAACAGTCTTTGAATTGTTTCCACCTCTGCTCTACTACCCATCCAGCTGTAAAGTATTTATAACTGTGTAAGGATTTGAAATTCTTTACTTCCTCCAAAGTTACAAAACTAGTTGTGTAAAGAAGGTACACAGTGATATCTCCATGGCTATTGAAGAAGACAAGAAATCTTATATAATTAATCACAATTACACTACACACATACAAAAGTTGCGTAGAGGCGCTTTGCAAGAATAGGATCTTCAACATCGCTTACCTTAAAGGTGGCAAAATTGATGGCTCCTCGGAAAAATCAGCCCTTTTCAAGGAGTACGGATCTACTCCATCAATTAAAGACAGTTTACAAAGGTATCGTTTCTTTTGGTCACTGTTTAACTTGTCAAAAACCTCGGAACGCGTTGTTTCACCACTCATCCTTCCGCGTTTTTGCCACACAAATGACTAAGCGCCTATTAAGTAATTAAACGTGCAACTGCTCTATAGCGCCCTGTAAAAAAATTAGAGGTCTGGCCACGCGAGACTAACTCTAGATGCATATACTAACCTTTAATCGGGTCCTTATTCAATGGCGTTCATTTAATATATAGGGTTTTGCTCAACTCCCTCTCTTTGTAAAATCGCTAAAATTCTAATAAACGCCTATTCCAAGTGACCATGTGGAGTTTCGGATAACTCCGTATAATATCGGCGTGACGTGAGTGAACCTGCACAAAGGTAAGTTTAATGTTTTGGTTGTAGTGTATAGCAATAGTATTGTGTGCTAGTGTGGTTCATTTGTGTGAAGCGCTTCCGCGTTGGTTAATGGCTTCAGCAGGCAAATTAGCAGTGGCTGAGAAGCCATGCCAAACGACCTTTGTGGTAAGTTAGTTTGTATTGGCTAAATAAATACAATATTATATAGCAGCTATATACTTTATTACCAACTAGCCCTATAGTCTGATTCAGTTGTAAGCTATGCATGTACTCTCTGAATTTTATCAGTAGTGATTCATGTGTATCTGATGTGAATTACTATATATATAATATTACTAGCTCTATTATATAGACGAGAATACACACCGTGAGTGTAAATAATCTATAACCTACTGCACTGTTATGCCTATATGATCTCAGAAAGTATAGCTATACTGTGACCTGTGGTTTTAATAATCAGCGACTAAAACTAATTCGCTGGTGATTGATTCGTAATGACTGTACTTGGTTGTATGTCATCGCTGCTAGTAATAATAATAATAATAATAATAACTTTAGAGGTAGCGTTTGTTTTAACTTTTTGCTAATAATTATATTGTCGTTGCGACAAGTGGTGCCGAAACCCGGGACTAGACGAGACGCTACACTCACAGACGACTCTGGCCATTTGTAACCCGACTCTCAGAATCTGTGGTACCGTGGCATTTAACGGTACCATCTAAGGCGAGTTGTCTGATTTCTTAGATTTTTAATTCTGCTTGAATTTTCACAGAACCCTGAAGAGAAATAAGCCGCGAGTGCAATGCCAATTATAAGCAGCTTAAAGAGCAGTCGCACGAGAGAAAAGAAAGGTTTATTGAAAGAAGAAACTGAAGCTCAAAAACTCCTGCAGAAAGAACTAAACGATGATCCCCGAGAAATTGGGCAGTTTTTAATGTTGGTAGGGAAGGTTCTATTAAACCTTGAAACAAAGCTGACAAGATTGGAAGCCACAACTGAAAAGTTAGTGGAGGCCTATGACCAAGGTACTGACACAGAGGCAGCAGAGCAATTTCAGAATGTTCTTGATGAGGACACTGAGTTTACTGAGGGCATCATTGATAAAATTTCACAGTTAAAGGTACTTAAGGAAGAGGTAGGGAAGAAGCGTAGAGAAATGGAAGCCCATCAAAACCTGAGCTTAGAACAAAGGGTAACCCAAGTTCAAGAACAAGTGAAACACTTACAGTCTAGCAGTCATTCAACAGAAATAGCGAGTATTTGGACACAACCAAATTCGGGACCAATGAAGCCATCCCAACTTGACATCAGAACATTCAGTGGGGATGTGTTAAGGTGGCAGGAATTTTGGGATGCCTTTGATGCATCAGTACACAAAGCAAGCTATGCACCACCTGTTGACAAGTTTAACTATTTGAAGTCCAAATTGGAGGGTGAGGCTTTAGAAGCTATATCTGGGTACCAGTTGTCTAATGAGAACTATGCTGTAGTAATAGACATTCTTAAGAAAAGATTTGGAAACAAGCAACTTATCATAGATGCTCACTACCGGAGTTTATCCCACCTCCCTCCTGCAACGAACCAAGTTGTGAAACTACGTTCCTGTTATGATAACATAGAGCGTCATTTACAAAGCCTAGATGCAATTGGCGAAAATGTAAATCATCGCCATTTTATTGCCTTAATTTTTGAAAAACTACCACAAAGGGTTCGATGTCAGCTCTACATGCAAAAACCTGAAGATGAGGAATGGACTGTACCAAAATTACGTTAAATGTTAGGCAAGTACATTTCAGCTATAAAGATGGCAGGAAATGAATCCTCAGATGTTCCAACACTGATTTCTAATACCTATCCAAGCCATACCAACCAACGAAATCGTCCTCCTTCCTTCAAACATACAACTGGGGGATTGGTAGCGGGAAGCAATAGCAGAGGATCTTCCTCACACAGAGAGTTTTAAGCTAAATGTGTCTACTGCACCCAGTCACATTGGTCTGATCAGTGTCCAAATTACTCAACCCTGCAAGCGAGAAAGGAAAAGTTGAAAGGATCCTGTTACAATTGTTTGCAAAAGGGGCACACCTTAAAGGACTGTACAAAGGATAGAGTATGTGCACACTGTGGGAGCAGGAAGAATCATCATCGTAGTCTATGTAGTCATCTGTTTCAACAGACTCCTGAAGTGCAGAACATTAGTAATGTGGATAAAGCAGAAGATACCACAACAGCCTGTGCCAATCAAGTCTTGATGCAGACTGCAACGACAACAGTAAGGAATCCGCAAGATAATTCAGCTGTCTCTGTCCGTCTTATCTTAGATTCAGGAAGCCAGCGATCATACATAACTGAAAATTTAGCAAAGGGGCTCAAACTACCTTTAGATCGGACAGAGAAACTGTCAGTTGTTACCTTTGGTTCAGTTAAACCAAAGAAGATAGAGTGCAGACCAAGCGAGTTATCCTTACTCCTCAAAGATGGAAGTGTTATGTTGTTAAGGGTAACAGTAGTCCCCAGTATTACAGGGAAGATAAATCGAACTCCACTCAAAGCAGAAGACATAGAGTTCCTCAATAAAGAGTTCTCTGCAGACAAATTGGCAGACTCACTGCCATGTCAAATGGAATCATCAACAATTGAAATGCTAATAGGTAATGACTATTACTTCGAGTTGCTGCAACCAAGAAAAATTGACTTAGGTGAGGGTCTATTTCTTTTCTACTCTAAACTTGGTTGGATTTTGAGTGGTCAAGTCCACAGTAACACAGAAGAGATCAGTCAACTAAGTCTACTGGTCAGTAACATTGGATCAGTTCCTATGGGAATCAAGATGAACGCCCATACGCTAACCAGCATTGATCTTTCTCTGGAGCCACAACCCAACTTAGAGCACTTCTGGAATTTAGAGTCGATTGGAATAAGGGAGTCACCCATAGCAGTAGATGATGATCAAGCATTAGACAACTTCAACAAAACAATCAAGTTTGTTGATGGTAGATATTTAGTGACATGGCTGTGGAAAGAAACTAGCCCTGACTTACCAGACAATTACCAGTTGGCAGTTGGTAGATTGAAGTCCACTGTTCAAAGACTGAGGAAGGATCCACGCCTTCTCAGGATGTATACCGATGTGATAAACGACCAACTCAATCGGGGGATCATTGAAAGGGTTTCCAGTGATACCAAAGAAGGTCCAGTAAAACACTACATTCCACACCATGCAGTGATTACACCTTCTAAAACCACTACTAAACTTCAAGTAGTGTATGACGCTTCTGCGAAGTCCAGACAGAAGGACAAAAGTTTAAACGAATGTCCCTATCGAGGCCCAGTAATTTTACCCAATTTGTTTGGGCTGCTTATAAGATTCAGATTATCACCTATTGCCATAGTTGCAGATGTTGAAAAAGCATTCTTAAATGTGGGCTTACAGGTTCCAGACAGAGATGCCACTCGTTTTATCTGGCTTAAAGATCCCAAGAATCCTGATGTCAATGGCAATCTCCAAGTATTTCAATTTTGCAGAATACCGTTCGGTATAATATCAAGCCCGTTCCTACTAGAAGCTACTATTATGTACCATTTACAACAAGCTGGTACCCCCACTGCCAATAGACTTCAACGAGATATTTATGTCGACAATTTAATTACCAGAGTTAGAAATTTGCAGGAAGCTAAAAATCTGTACACAGACTCTAAAACTTTGTTTTCCAGTGCTTCCATGAACCTGCGAGAGTGGGGTTCAAACTCAAAAGAATTCATAGATTCTATTGGAGAAAAGGACAGAGCTCCTACCTTTACGGGTAAAGTGTTAGGCATTATTTGGAATCACGACAAAGACCTGTTAGTTGTGCCTGGACCTACACATAGCAACTTGGAAGAGACTTCTACAAAACGTGAGGTTCTCTAAGTCATCGGATCCATGTTTGATCCGCTTGGGTATTATTCACCCACTGTTTTAAAGGCAAAACTATTCATGAAGATGTTATGGAAAGAAGGTTGTGAATGGGACACTAAGCTCAATACTGAAAAACTATCTAAATGGTTAGAGATTCTGGAAGATTTGAAAGCTATCCCAAACTATACTATACAGAGATACCTTGGATTCTCGAATGGAAGCCAACATTTTGCTGACTTGACTTTGATTTGTTTTTGCGATGCCTCAATTAAAGCGTACGCTGCTGCTGTCTATTTGTATCATTCTTCATTAGGCACCTACAAAACAGATTTGATTTTCTCAAAAACTTGTCTAGCCCCGGAGCAGATCACCATCCCTAGACTCGAACTACTAGGTGTTCTAATTGGGGTACGTGCACTCAAATTTGTAGAAAAGGAACTCCATTTACCTGTGACTTCGAAGGTCCTGTGGACAGACTCCCAGTGCGTACTGCATTGGATGCAGACAGCAAAGCCATTGCCTGCATTTATCACAAACCGATTGAAAGAAATAAAAGCACATCAGGGCATATGTTTTAAATATGTACCAACCAAAGACAATCCTGCTGATATTGCCACTAGAGGCCTATCTCCTTCAGAATTATCATCCTCGATTTGGTGGACAGGTCCAAAATGGTTACAACAACACAAGAAACAGTGGCCAGAATGGAGAATGCCAGAAACAAACCTCAGCATTCAAGAATTTGATATAGAATGTGAAAAAATAGCATCTGTTGAACTTAAGCTCATTGTGGGGGAGGGCTCTCATATGGAGAAACAAGAGAGCAAGAGTGCCACTGTTAATGTAAGTCTTGTAGATATCAAACAAGAAAGATTTTCTACATTGTTGAAACTATTAAGGATGACAGCGTGGGTCATGCGTTTTGCGAATAAACTCATGAGAAGAGATATTGCTAATGGTACCTTGACAGCTCAAGAGATTCAGGTGGCTAAGCAATTGTGGGATCTCTATATTCAGAGTAAACACTACTCAAATGTCATTAAAGATGTAAAGGAAGGAAAGAGAAATAATTTAACTTGTCAACTGAACTTACAACTTGACAATAATCACCTATTGAGATGTCATGGAAGATACGACAATGCTAACTTAAATCTAGAAACCAGATATCCCAAACTATTGCCAAAGGATGAGTATTTTACTAACCTGGTGATTAAAGACTGTCATAAGAGAATGTTTCATGCTGGAGTTTCTCAGACCTTGGCACAGACTAGAATGGAGTATTGGATCCCTCAGGGACGATCACAAGTAAAAAGGATGTTAAAACGATGTATGATATGTCAACGGGCTGAAGGAGGTGCCTTTAAGATGCCAAGGATGCCTCCCTGGCCTAAAGAAAGGGTAACAGAGGCACTACCCTTTGAATACACAGGGTTAGATTATTTTGGGCCACTCTATATCAAATGCTATAACCACACTACTGGACAGACTAATGGTGAATATGTTTGTAAAAAGGTATGGGTGTGTTTATTTACGTGCATGGTGATAAGGGCCATACACCTAGAGCTCATTGATAATATGTCAGCCAACCAGTTTATTCTATGTTTGCGTCGGTTTGTGGCACGACGAGGCATCCCTCGCCGAATACTATCGGATAATGCAAAGCAATTTAAATTAACCAAGGCTCAACAGGAAATGACAACAAATGATGAGGTTGATGACTATCTGTCCAAACAAGGCATTCAGTGGAAACTCATAGTGGAACTAGCCCCTTGGATGGGCGGCTTCTACGAAAGACTAGTTGGGCTAACCAAGCGAGCTCTTAGAAAAACAATTGGTAAAAAATGCCTCACTGAAAAACAATTGAGCACCGTTCTTACAGAAGTGGAAGCTGTAGTCAACTCACGACCATTAGTTTACGTGGGCAATGACACCAAATCAAGTCATGTCCTCACTCCTTCTGACTTTCTGTTGATAAACCCTAACAATATCATCCCAGGATTCAGCTGTAGCAATCAGGATGCAGATTATGAAGTAACTCCAGAGCGGTCAGCAGCAAACGAGCTCCTAAATGTATGGAAATATGGACAAAGAAACCTGAATTATTTTTGGTCATTGTGGAGAACTGAGTATTTGTTGAGTCTTAGGGAGCGAGCACAAACTCAATTGAAACATCATAGAAAGCAAGCCAGTGATATTCCCAAAAAAGGGGATGTAGTATTGATAAAAGACAACTTACCTCGAGGCAGGTG
The DNA here is from genome assembly GCA_963930835.1 of Spongia lamella. Lineage (NCBI taxonomy): Eukaryota > Metazoa > Porifera > Demospongiae > Dictyoceratida > Spongiidae > Spongia > Spongia lamella. The sequence continues at coordinate 8,270,439 of OZ005751.1, read as the reverse complement.
GAAAATTGGGAAGATAGTTGAGTTGCTCAAAGGAAAGGATCAAGCAATTCGAGTAGCCAAGGTATTGGTTGCACCTGGCAAATTGCTTCAGAGAGCATTAAATTTGCTTTACCCCATTGAATGTCCTGAAAATCAAGATACACTATCACAAGACCAGGTGAATACAATAAATCAAGAAAAATCAGTGGTGACTGATAATGATGCTGAATCAGATCTGGATAGTGAAGATCACGATAACAATAATTGTGAGTCTCAGACAGGTGAAGACTTGACTCCCGCAACAAGACGACCGGTCAGACGAGCTACTTTGGCTGCAAGGCAGAAATTAAAGAGGTGGCTAAATCCTACAGAGAACTTTACCGCTTTGGGGAGTGTCGTGATCTCGACCGCGATGATGTCATTGAGGGAGACAGATTCTAATTAAGGAGCAGTAGTCTAGGAGAGGGTGAACACGTGTGACTTAGTCGGTTATTGTACTGATTGTAGGCTATATAGTATAACTTTTAGAGGTAGCGTTTGTTTTAACTTTTTGCTAATAATTATATTGTCGTTGCGACAATTTGTTCTACATAGATGGGCAGAAATCTTTTCAGTCAAAATGTTTAATATTTGCACTGCTTATCACACATATACACGAAACAGATAATAACATCAGTTGTAGTATATTAAACAATAATGATAGTAGAAGTGTAGCAAGTTGTTGTTGTTGTTGTTATTGTTGTTACTATAGAGATGTTGTCCTGTCCTTTCTGGCCATGGGAAAAAAGATACAACACAAAGGACTATCAGGTTTTATCACTGATGATACAAGCTTCTGTCCTGTAAGTTTTGGTACCACTACTACTTGTATTTTATCTTTACAATACAAAGCCTAGATAATGGTGAATTTGTTATGGAGTAGATAATAGAATATGAATAATAAAATATAAATAGATAATGGGATAAAGCCCAGATAATGGATATTAAGAGTTTGTACACAAGTTATGCATTGTATAGGTGTTGGCTACCAGTCTTAGTGCAATGTACAGTGAGTTGCCAACTGTTCAGCCCCTCACTTGTGATGAGTGGAGTTCTGTTACTGAATGTGTACGTCACTCTGTGTCCAGTTTACCATCCTTTATCGACTGTCTACAGTTTTGTAACTCAGTTATACAAGTGAGTATCAGTGATACTATTATACTATTACAACATGTGATTAGATTTTGGAAAACCATTTCAAATCACACATTTGTGATTGGTTGGTGCCACATGAACAGCAATAAGATATTATGTGGAATTCATAGCTAAACATATTCAGAAATACATGTGTGTATATCATTATCATTATATAAATATATTTAGAATTACCAAATAGCAGGAAAATATGACATGGAATTTAGTGTGGGATTTTAAAAACTGCCAAATCTAATAAAATTCTGCCGATCACTCGTTTTTGTACATGAAACAATGACTCATTTTAGAGCTTCCAAATTTGACAACACCAAATTTTCCGCTCACGGTACACTGTAGTGTTGTTTTGGTATTAAAATTTAGTTTTAGTTTTGGTTTTGGTTTTTTCCCAAAATTACTTTTAGATTTTGGTATACTTTTGGTATACCAAAAGTTTTATTTTTAAATTTTAGTTTTAGTTTTGGTAATTTTCAATTTAAAATTCCAGCATGAAAAATTGACTACATACAGGTTTTTGGAAAAACTTTGCATAAGCATAGGAGTGAAATGCAATTATCACCATTTCTGATGGTTTAACAGGGTTGAATTTTGTAGAGTTGTGCAGTGTAAAATTGTGAAGGGGGAAATATTGATGAATTTGATGATTTTTTATAATTTGTCAAAGTTTTAGCTACCTTTCTTTCCAATAGCTATTTGCATGTACAATTCATCAAAATTTTACTCATCAATATTTTTCCTAACCTCCAATTCATAATGCCACTCAATTGTGAGCTATATGGTAGTTGAAGGAGATATGTACTCTATAAAATGAATAATTAATATAGGTGTATTAAGCATAAGTTCACCGAACCAATTCTTCCTACCATTGCAAGAGTAACCGGCAACATATAATGTTCTTCAGGGATACACAGCAAATCACTTGCTAGTTTCAAAATTTATGTAGGAAAGCATGTCTAACATAGATTTTATACATGTCATAACCAAAAGTTTTACTTTTAGTTTTGAATTTTAGTTATAGTAATTTTTACTTATTAATGCGAGCCCCACATAAATGGTGTATCGAGTCGAAATCACTGTATTCCGATGGTACGGCGTACGTACGTACGTACATAGGTGCGTATGTACATCACTCTAATTGTAAGCGCTATGGTAAGCAGTTATACACGCTTACGTAGCTATTTATAATCTATGCGCCTACGCAAATATAATGTGGTACTTCAGTTAGACACCGTCATGCGGTCTCTTTCTACGACTGTCGCTGTGGCAAACAGTTATGCTAGCTAGCTAATATAAGCTACTCCACAGTTATAGCATTTATACGCGCTTACGCTGTCGCAAATATGTATAGTAGCTACTTCAGGTAGACCCTGTCACAAGGTCTATAGATATATCGCTACTCACGACTGGCAAAGAAATAAAGTTATGACGAAAATATTTCCAATCTAAGCGCCATTATATAAGCGCTTGTTATAAGCAGTTATATGCGCTTATATGCATATAGGCTTATGCATATAGAGACAAGACGCTTAATTAACAAAGCAAACTAATTGCACTAATTTAATACAAAGTTCTATACATCAATAGCTAATGTAATTATGCAAGAGTCATGTAACTATAGAGTGTGCTTCATCATAGAGACTATAGACAATTATCAGCATCACCAGTCACTGATCTTGTCACTTGTGATCATTCCAATTTCATCACTTAATTTTTACACGAAAGTCATGTGACCTTATTTTAAAACTATATATAGCCAGGCTATATCATCGCCTTAGAAAACAATTAATAATATCTCACTAACACAACATGACCTTGGCATGTATAATATTAACTATGCATACATGTCGCCAAACTTTCCGAAGGCTCGCCCCATGATGTTGAAACATCTGTCTAGTTATAGTTTTGGTTAACCAAAAGTAAAATGGCCATACCAAAATACTTTTAGTTTTAGTTATGGTAGTACCAAAACAACACTAGTACACTGAATTGCATGTGTGATTTGCATGTATAGTTTGATGTGTTACAATGGTATGTCTGAAGGTATCACCAGATGAAGTGGTAGAGAAAATTCTGTCACTTATTAATGATGGATTTCTGCAGCATGTAATTGGACCTGCATTGTTTCAGGTTTGTAATTGTGTCCAGGACATATTGAACTATTCTATTTTACAGATTTTATTGTATTTATAGATTTCATTGTATTTCAGGTATTTATTACATGGTAGTCATGTTAAACCATCTCGTATACAGCTGGTGCTCACCAGATGTGCACAGTCAATTTGCAACCAAGCTGTTGTCCCTCTGGCCGAGTGTCTGCATAGCAGCAGAGAACATATACTTAGAGAGAGTGGTATATATAATGCAACCACTCCTGATGGAGCTATCGGTGGTAGCTGGTTCAAGAAGAAGTCACCCCCTAGTAACCCATTGAACTTGCATGTGATAGACATAACATACATCTCAATGGAGTCATCTTAATTTATTGAACTATGCAGTGTTAGAAAGGCTATTACGCAGTGTGGTAGAGCTTGCAAATGTTGGTCAAATACTTATATCAGTTGTACTGATAGTAAGGACAATAGAGATACTGTTCCTACTACAAACAGTAACCATAGTAACATTCATAGACGTGGAACTACCATCAGTAGACCAGCAGCTCATAGGAAGAAGGGTCATAGTTCAAGTGGTGCACAGTTTAACACTAAAGCTGGAGGTGTTTATAAAATTGTTGAGAGTCCAGAATGTTGGGCTGACCACCAAAGGTCAACTTGTTGCTAACCAAACTGATCTCTAGACTATGTCACTACCCACACCCACTACTGACATCATTCCTACTCAACCATAATGTCACCTTAGTGCAGGCAGTACCAGACTTACCGCTGGTGAGTGTTGTGTGTAGTATCCTGAGTTTTGGGGAGGAAGTTTACTAGATAGGGAAAACTTCTGTATTTTAAAGTTTTCTTTGTAATCAAATGAGATGGTATCATTTTAATAAAATTTGTAAGCAAGTAAAACTTTAAAACTGTGAAACTTGCTGTTTACAACGTAAGGTTCATTCTTTAGTAGTATGGCAGATACCCAATAACTTTACATCCTGTTGAATATTTCACTATTTTAGATACTTAGTCAACTTAGTGCTGAAATAACAGAGATGGGAGATCGTGAGGATGGATTGGAGCTGAGGATAGGTCGTGCTAGGAAGATGATGATAGCCAAAGCTGACAGTGACCTTAATCAATGCCTCAGTATATAGTACTATGTTATATATAGTCTGATACTCTATGTCAACAGACATATGTACCGTAGAGACATAAACATAGCCTTGGTACACATTATATAACATAGGTGTGCGATAGCGACCAATATAGGCGGCCGGGTGCATTGTGGTCATGTGCAAGAATGAATACAGGATACATGCAGAAACGCAGTGAGCGCCACATGTATATATATATTAATGTTGCTCCTTTCACTAGACTGTGGCTGGCAGTGATTCAGCCTCCGTTTTCCCACCGTCAGCAGATGGTGGTGGTTCTGGTAGAAAACAAATCACGGAACCCTGCACACCTTCCCTTGTCAGTTTAACTTTCATTTGTAATTACCATTCTCTACATCTATAGCATGTTTTATCTACAAAGGCTTGGGAGTAGAAATACTTATGGGGCTAGTATCTGTTGGCACAATCTTGGTATCCTTTGCCTGTTTTTCTCGTTCCAGTACCTTCTTCTTTTTTTGCTCTTTTTCTAGGGCTTTAGCTTTCCTCTCTAGAGCTTTAGCTTCTTTTTCAGCCTTTTCTTGCTTCAACTTATCCAGTATCTCTGAATCTGTGATCAATACTGCCTTGCTATTGATTGCTGCCTTCTTCTTTCTTTTCAGCTTTACATATGTGGTTGGATAAACCAACAATTCATCCAAAGTCTTGCTGCTTTCTGAGGACTTTGAATGATGAGTTATTAATGAATTACAATCTGATTGGCCATTGAATAATGATGAACTCACAGTTAATGGTAACTCATTGATAAATTGTGTGGCAGGTTCAGGATGGTTATCTTTCAGCCACATAACATAATTTGGCTCATACACATTATATCCCTCTTCAAATCGCTTTTTAAAGAGAATTTCTTGTTCTTTACTGAATGGTTTTGCTGCTACCTTATGAAGGCTGTAATCACTCTGTGAGTGCAAGAGAGTAGATTTGGTATGTAAAGGTGCTAACTGTCGATCAGTGACTGCTCCTGGATTAAGAGGGTATATTCCACACTTCCTAAACCCGCCCATTATATTGAGTGGGGTCATTGATTGAGGCCACACTTCAGCAATAAGTGAAGCAATTACATCTGCAGTAATTACTCTACCTGGGTGTTTGTAAGGTACGTGCTTATGACAGGCCTTTGAGAAAAATGTTTTGAAGGACTTAAATACTCTAACGTCCAATGGCTGTAGAATGTGTGTAGTATGAGCTGGTAAACATAACAGGTAGACTTCATTGGCACAAGCCAATTCTGAGCTCTATTGAAATATGAGAACCATGACCATCTTTAATTAGAAGTACTGGTCTGGCAGGTGGAATCACTTTGATAAACCATTGGAACCATTCAATGTAAACTTCTTGGATTATCCAACCACTTTCTGTACTTTTGAACAAAGTTCCAGGTCCGCTCCTTCTCTAAAATTCCCTGGGACTGCTTTCTTTCTAGAGTATATCAAACAAGGAGGTAAGACAAATCCACTGGTTGATATGCAAGTAACTACTGTATGTGTTTTCCCTCTTTCTCCTGATGTAATACTCCACACTCTTCGACCAACTTCGGCTACAACCTTACCAACTTTGTGCACAACAGATACACCAGTTTCATCGATGTTAAATATTTGCATAGGCTTTGAAAGTACCATACACTCCACCAATTTTGGCAAAGAAATCTTCAATTGTTTCTTTACTAGCACAAGTCACCCAGTTATAAGATAGCGGCTGTGGAGTTTGAATTGTTAGGTTTGAATGGCATGATTTGAAGCCTTCAAACCATGCTCTTCCAGCCAAACCATTCACAAAAGGATGTTGTCTTCCTGAGTTGTCAGCAATTTTGAATGCCAAGCACACAATATCCTCTTTCGTAAGACTGAATCCCATCTCTGCCATATCAGCAATATAAACCACCAGACGCTGTTCTTCACTCTCGGTTAAAATGGTAGGGGCCCAGGTCTACACACAATTTCCACTGCTCCAGTAACTCGCCTCCTTAATGTTTCCACAGGCACATTATAAAGTCTTGACGCTTCCCTGAACCCCTTTCCATCTTGCACGCTTTTAACAGCACTAACCATGCTTTTATCAGCCAACAGCTTCCTGTTTACCAGCTTAACTGACATTATATTGTTAAACGCTAAACACTCATTTATTACGCGGCTATCGAATCAAAATGCAAAATTGGCGGACAATAGCTCGAAAATATGATAATCTAAAAATAGCACAGCAACGCTATTTAGCTGACTCTGCTTAAGCAGCTATAGTACGCTACAGTAACACTTAGGTGTTTGCACTACATTTCATTAAAAAACTTTCCAATGACTCCTAATACCATCCGTCTCACAATACCAGCACCTACTCTATACCTCAGATCAAAGGGAAAAGCCAGTGTATAAATCTCATATATAGCACTGGCTTTGGAATGTTAACGAGTTTAAGTGTGGGATATAAAATATATCACACACCTAAGTGTGGATATATTTTCGCACACTTAGTCTTTTTAGTGCATTCCAAAGAATTGTTACAATGCTTTGACGCAGGAAATGAAACTACCACTCTTTTATATAGGTGCATGAATGCGATATCGATTGTGGGTTTTAGTTTTCTAAATTTAATTCTAGTTGAAAAATAACTTTGTTACTAGTTTACCAATGTTTGTATTTGTTGTCTATGGATGTTTATAAGCCGATTAAAGCCAAAGGACACGATTTGAGGTGAGTTTCTCATGTGATAAAATAATCTATTTACTGTGTGAGTTTATGTATATTAATTATTTTATTTACAACACTCACCATTAGTTTATCCTTTTGAAGCAATTACAAGTGGTTATTTTCCCATTAGAAGTCCTGCAGCTTTATAAAGGTTAAGGTAAACCCACAATCACCACTAGTCTAGTACTACCTTGCAAGAACATCCTGACCATGATAAATAAAGAGGCTTAAGATATTTCTGTCAGGTTTGGACAGATTTTTAGGCTCAGAAGATGAAGAGAACGCTATAGACTTCGAAGATAAAGAGAAACCAATGAAGAAAGAGCCACGTGTACGTGATAATGAAAACACACGTGCACTTTCTATAGTTCTTATTATCGCGCAGCTGTTGCCATCTTTATAGCGCGTATGGTAGCTGTATGTACGTGAGGAAAATGAAAGTGTAGAGCCTATAGTGTTGGCTGGCTACTTCAACGCTTAAATATTCTGGCATGGCCAAAATTGAAACCTTTGCAGAGCCACCACATGCAGGCTATCTTATTGTATCTGCATAGTATTATCTGCATAGTATTATCTGCTTCATCAGTTGGGCACCAAAAAAATTATGTGTGCACATAACCATGCTCAGGCTCGCCCCACGATGCCTTTAGTATCTGTCTAATGATAGTTAGCACTCAAAATCTATAAAGGTTATACCCTCGTTTTCCTTTCTGTAATAATAGATTTTACTTGTGCCAATTAGCTATTTATGGCAAATTAACCGGTGATGAAAAGTTTGTAGCTAGGTGCACAACCCCATAATGCATAGAAAATTGTTATTCATGGTTTGTTTATCCTCAGGCTGGGTAATGTTTCCTCACCGGCATCACGATACAAGTTGGCCAATAGCAAGGTAAAATAGAACAATTGTTTAGCCCCCCAGCCAAGATTTGCTTCCTACACCTATGATGAATACCCATGGATTCCAAGTTGAATTTGTAAAACATTCACACGATGAGGTAGCATTTTATTTATTTATTTATTTATTAATGATAATTGGTAAGAAGGAAGACAAAGCCTTATAAAACCAATCTCTATAACTAAATTATACATATTGAAATCTCAAACTACTTAAAAAATATCTAATTGAGTTTTAAATGATAATAAATTTGATGCGTTGACAATTTCAGAGGGTAATCTATTCCAGTGGTCTATGATTCTCTATGAAAAACTATATCTTCTAAGACTTTTGTTACAATGATGCTCATTAATTGTTATATGTGCCTATCTCAGTGCCTGGCTAGCTATAGCTATATATAGAGGCTGTCAAAAAAAAACTGACAAAGGAAACGAATAAAACATTTTATATTACATAAATGCAGATTTTACAGTATAGGCCAATAACCATATCTCTGACTGCCTAATGGGTGCATGCAGCTAGTTTATAATTAGTTCAGCAGCAATGATAAATAGTAGAAAAACATACATATGGTATCCAACTTTTATGTGCCTCTATAACATGCTTTACAATTCACTAGGTTTACCCGAAAACCAACTGAAATGGATTGATAACACTATAATAACAGTATAGCTATACCTTCATTAAACTTCTGAAAATACTAACAGTGCATGCGATCTGTTGAGATCATTCGGCCTGCTTGCCTTAAGACCCACTAACACTATATGAGTAGGGATCAATCTTTTAGTGCTATAAAAGTAAGGAAACAAGGAAAATATTTGGCTTGAGAGAACACTGATAGTTTAGCTAGAGCCCAAAGTGTAAACTATAGTGAAATTCTTCTTTCACAGGAGAAAATTTTAATGTTTCTATTAGAATTCCATTGTCAACTAACTATCCAGCCATCAACTATACAGTCTAAACTCCAACTATAGCAATGAAAACTTCTATACTAGTGCATTGATAACTCTTCTACTAGTGCATTGTTATGATATGAAAATTTCCACCCCTAGTTATGCAACAGCAAGATTCAAATATTTGAAATATTTAACAATTAACAATACAAAAACTCCATCTAGCTATAAGTAAATATATACATCCTTATAAAACTACACATACTTCTGACTATAGCTAACTATAGCTATTATGTACATATACAGCTATGTAGCTAATAATATCTTTATGTCTTTAATATAAGGCTTCATTGCCAGATGATAACATGTCCAGAGGCCAAGTATCTTGCTTTCGCTTCACCATTTTCGAATAGGATTTTAAGTTTACCCTAAATACATATAACATAGAGTAAAATCTATTACAGACTATAGATGCAGAGATCAGCCATGCAAAACTTAAGCCTTCTTTAGGCTCATATATATGTATGTACATATGTAGCTATGTAGCTATAGTATGCACAATGTATGTGCCACACAACTCTATAGCTATATAGCTAGCTATTTTATATTTTAAAGTATAGGTATTATGTATAGCTACATGCACAGGATGTGAGTAACACAATTCTTACAGATCAACCTTCCCAGCATGCATGTACAGTTAGCTAAGTTTTACATGTCAGTTATTTAGCTATATGTAGCTACAGTCACTAAAAATAAAGTTTGCCCCTATAGCTATCCCAAGAGAAAACTACTTGAATTGCCCCTAAATGGTGGAGTGTTTATTATTTTACCAGAGGTATAGCTAGCTACTGTGAGCTGCCAATTAAGACACTATTAATACATATGTTATTCTACATACATAATAATACTAATAGGCAGCGAAAGAATTTATACTATCATTACAAACTAGCTAACGGATACTTACTTTTTGGCCACTACACAAAGAATCAATAATACAGTAAATAAGAGTGTAAGTCCGCCAACGATGATACCAGTGATAGCTCCAATAGGAAGCTCATCACCTGGTTCCACAATTTCAGGTGTTAAAGTAACAGTTGGAGATGATGTCATTACAGTTGGAGATGATGTCACTGATATCGTTACAGTTGGATTTGTGAACAGTCTTGAGGGTGTCACAATTGGTACCACTATATTCAAAAATATATTATAATTATGACTTTGAGTGCATGTTGTGTGAATCATAAGCAACTGTAGCTACGTATAAAACATATCTATGAGTACATGTGTAACACAGCCTTGACTATGCATGTACATACATGTTTGTAACATTAATTAGAATAGGACACACGTGATCGTACATGTGCTTTTTGGCGGTATAACGATACTTCAGTGTTCGCCGACAAAGCCCGCGCTACACTGGTGACAGAAGTGGACTCACCGATTCATTTGTTTTTCTGAAACAATAGGCGACTACCCTGGTACCGTGGGACGGCTGACCTGACCGTAAACGGTACCCGTAAAGGCAAGCTGATCGATACACCGGATATTTTTTGTTGTTCCCGTTCTTTTCAGAGTAATTTCCTTGACGTCGACTAACTATGGCCACATCGTTGGACCTTCCATTACCAGAATTAGTGGCTGAGGATTTCCAGCGTGGCTGGACTCGTTTTGAATTTGTGGCCGCCGCTAAGGAATGGAATGCGAATAAACAACTTACTGTTATTCCGACACTTCTCAGAGGCAAATTAATTGATTACTATGTCGAACTGAGATGCTACCAAGAATGATCTCGCATTGTTGAAAGCGGCCCTGCTCGACAAATCTGGCAAAAAGGAGGATCCCCTGGTTGCATCACGGTGTTTTAATCAGCAAAATCAAAGCCAAGACGAAAAAGTGACTGATTTTGCAGCTGTTTTAAAAAAATTGTACAAAAGTGCTTACCCTGGAGAGTCCATGACATCAACAGTACTGCTCCAACGTTTTCTGACTGGACTCCGCCCAGAAATTGGTTGACAATTGTTGCTTAGGAACAGACCTGCTAATTTTGCTGACGCTCTCAAAGATGCCATAGATATTGAATATGCACTTCAGTTTGATAACTCAGATGACACCATAAATGCAATTGGATGTGGCACCCGGCAAACTGCACAGTCCTCAGATACTGCTCCACTACACCAAACCTTAGAGACGCTTACCAAACGACTAGAATCACTTGAGGCAACAATGCAGAAGACACAAAAAGCCCAGACCCCTACACCCCACCCACCAAGGGACAACAAAGGCTATGGCAGATGCCAACAAAGATATCGCAGAAATCGCCAGGTGGGCCCATGCTACAATTGCGGAGCATTTGGTCACCTGTACCGACACTGTCCTTTAAACTACATGGGGCCAGCTTTACCGGTGGATGCCAGCTGGCCCCGTCATCAGTAACCCACCAATCACATGGACAAAACAATAGTGAGTGTTGTAGCGTTAACAAAACTTTACGTATACCTGGGTCTATTGGTCCTTCCCCAGTAACTTTCCTCTTAGATTCGGGGGCTGCAGTCTCAGTGATACGCTTGGATACCTTGGATACACACTTCAGAAACCGAATTACTGATGCTGGGTTAACAGCTCCCATTGGAGCCAATGGTTCCCCGTTGGATGTGATCGGTCAAATTACACTTCCAGTCAATATAGGAAACTTTCAGTCCGACCAGGTATTTATTGTCGTGAGAACTTCAACTGTAGCTTGCCTGTTGGGTGCAGATTACTTGGTAGCACATGAAGTAGTCATCAACTATAAACAGGGCATTGTGGAAATTAAAGGACATAACATCCCTTTTACTCTGACGACTGGTGTTGCTACGATCAGACAGCATATGCCATGTAACCGAACAATATCTGTTCTTCAGACTATCACTATTCCTGACCATTCTGTTCAGCTTATTGATGTCACCTTGCCTGACGATGCCAAGTCTATGGATCTACCTAGTGTTCTCATTGAGCCCCACACTACTGCTAAGGTGCCAAAACACGTGGTCATGGCAAGGACATTTAGTCCTGTTTCTAATGGGCACCTTGCTGTTATCCAAGTCATGAATGTTAGTCCAACTCCTTTGACCATTCACCAAGGTACCAAATTAGGAGAGTACACACCATTAGCAGAATTGTTACTCATAGACTCTAGTCACCCACCTGCCTCTACATCCGCCCTTCCTGATGTCAATTTATCACAATGTGAACTGTCTCCTACTCAACAACAGGAACTACTGGCACTGTTATGTGACTACAAGGACCTATTTGCAACTGAGGGTGGTCCCCTGGGGCTTATTTCGGTGGTGCGACATGCTATTCACACTGAGGGGTCACCCATTCGTCAGCCCATGCATCGTCAACCTATGGCTTTACAGAGTACCATTAATGCTGAGGTCCAAAAAATGCTCCATCAGGGTGTCATTCAGCCCAGTTTTAGCCCGTGGTCGTCACCAGTTGTAATGGTGAAAAAAAAAGATGGCTCCTGGAGGTTTTGTATAGACTATCACAAACTTAATGGAGCAACCCATCGAGATGCATACCCCCTTCCAAGGATAGATGCTACACTTGATTCTCTTGCTGGCTCCACCTTGTTCACCACACTTGACCTTGCTTCAGGGTACTGGCAAGTTGAAGTTGAACCACATGATAAAGAAAAGACAGCATTTTCAACACCAAAGGGACATTATGAATTTAATGTAATGCCTTTCAGCCTCACAAATGCCCCCGTGACATTTCAACGTTTGATGGAATGCACCCTGGCTGGACTTTCTGGTGAGCAATGTTTGATCTACTTGGATGACATTATCATATTCAGCTCAGCTTTTGAAGAACACTTGCTACGTCTCGCTTCTGTTTTTGATAGACTTAGATCAGCTGGTTTAAAATTGAAAGCTAAGAAGTGTTATTTTGCAAGGACACAGGTTACTTATCTTGGTCACATCATCTCAAGCAAGGGAATTGAACCTGACGGGACCAAAATAGCTACTGTTACTGCATACCTGACCCCTAAAAATACCAAAGAGGTCAAACAATTTATGGGTCTGTCCAATTACTATCGTCGTTTTATTCCAGCTTATGCACAGATTGCAGAACCTTTACACCGTTTGCTTAGGAAAACATCCAAGAGTTTTCAATGGACTACAGAGTGTGAAATTTCCTTTAACACGCTGAAAATCCAAGCTCACCACCTCACCTGTCTTAGCATTTCCCAGATTCACAGATATATTTTTAGTAGCTACAGATGCCTCTGACACAGCGATTGGTGGAGTCCTTAGTCAGGTACGGGATGGCCATGAATGAGTCATTGCTTACTGGAGCAGACAACTGCACAAGGCAGAGCGTAACTACTCCACCATTGAGCGTGAGGCACTTGCAGTTGTGGGTGCAGTTAAGGAATTTTACCCATACTTGTATGGATTTCCTTTCAAATTAATTACTGACCACAACCCCCTTACTTCTCTTAAAGGTATCAAGGACACTGGAGGACGATTGACTCGTTGGCTGCTGTTTTTACAGCAATTCACCTTCACTGTTGAGTACAAAAAAGGAACCAGTCACTCAAATGCAGACACGCTGTCTCGAAGGCCTCCCGATCCTGTGATGGTTGCAGCAGTAGAAACATATACATTCCTTGCTGACCCTGATGTTCTTATACAGGCACAGGCTGCAGACCCTCAACTTGCTAATCTTAAACTCCAAATTACACAGGGCACAGCCCCAGAACACTGTCCTCCAGGCCCCAGAAAGTGTTTTTTGAAAGATGGCCTCCTTTGCCGAGAATACAAGGAGTCGGCTACACAGCTGACACATACTCAAGTAGTAATTCCAGAAAGCCTCAAGACTGCAGTACTTCGAGAGGTTCATGATCATTTGGGTCATTTCGGAGCTAAGAAAACATTTGACCGAGTCAAAAGCAGGTTCTATTGGCCTGGATATGAAAAGGATGTAGAGTGCTGGGTAAAGCATTGTGAACAATGCCAAAAACGTAATCCTCCACAGCCAAACCCCACAGCCCCACTGGGAACCATCAAGACAACAAAGCCTTTTGAAAGGTTATCTTGGGATATAATGGGGCCACTCCCTACATCAACAAAAGGTAACAAATATATACTAGTGATCACTGACCTTTTCACCAAATGGGTAGAGGCATTCCCACTCAAAGATGCTACTACTAACACCCTAGTTACTATCATGTTGAACGAAATAGTATGTCGGTATGGAGTGCCGAGTAGCCTCCATAGTGATCAAGGAGCAAACCTCTGCAGTGGTGTAATTCAATCACTTTGTCAGTTGTTAGGTGTTTCTACCACTAGAACCTCGGCATATCATCCTGAAGGAAATGGCCAAGTGGAAAGGTTTAACCGTACACTGGAAGCAATCCTAGCAAAGACCATAGAAGACAACCAACATGAATGGGATTCTCTGCTACCTAAAGCACTGTTTGCTTACAGAACTGCTGTACATGACACTACACATTTTTCTCCATTCCATCTCATGTTTGGACGCTCACCGCAATTACCAATTGATTTGATCCTTGGCCGAATTTAACCTAGTAAGCACCGTTCTTATCCTCAGTTTGTACAAGATGCCCATAAGCAGCTGCAGACATCTTATGCTATCACTAATCAGCACCTTCAAGTACAACACTTGCGTCAGAAACAATTTCACAATAGCCATGGATTTGGAGAACCCTTTCAAGTAGGTGACAGAGTATGGCTGTACACCCCAGTGGTTCCAAAAGGTAACACAAAGAAGTTTACATCATTCTGGAAGGGTCCTTGCACAGTTGTTGACAAGCCTGGTGATGTTACATACAAAATCCAGTTGATTGGTGGCACACAAACATTTGTGGTTCATAGGAACTGGCTGAAGCCATGTCATACTCCTCCCACATTTGATCTCAACAGGAAGGCCCACCCAGTCTCCCATGAGTATCTATCACCCCCCTACAACGTACCCAGTGGAGATGTCCCAGGAGTAGCAGGATACACTAGTTTGAACTTGGAACAATCCAGTAGTCATCCAACTATCACTCGGCCAACTAGGTACCACAGACCTCCTGCCAGATACAATGATTATGTTCGCTTTTAATACTCTTGTGAGGACACAAGAACTAGGGGAGGGAGTAATGTAACACAGCCTTGACTATGCATGCACACACATGTTTGTAACATTAATTAGAATAGGACACACGTGATTGTACATGTGCTTTTTGGCAGTATAACGATACTTCAGTATTCGCCGACAAAGCCTGCGCTACACATACGTATTATTCATACATTATTTCTTAGCAATAGATACGTCAAAAGTAATTATTAGTTTCTTACAAATACAATCTGCTCCACTTCTCTCAGTTCCATCAGGACAGTCACAACTATAACTACCATCCATGTTGTTACATATTAAATCAGAAGCACATGGACCTGATAAACATTCATCAATATCTATACACAAAATGTACAGTAGTATACAATTGATATTATCAACATATGTACGTATACATACCATTACAACCCCTGCCATTTTCATCTAACTCATATCCATAGTTACATGAACATGCAAAGGAACCAACAGTGTTATTGCAGCTTTGATCACAAGGATTTTCAGTACATTCATTAATATCTGAAATACAATTTCTCTTACAATTATTATAAGAGAATCATGATACAATGATACCTGAACAAGTAACATCATCCATATTCAACTGATATCCAGGCACACAAAAACAAACATCTCTTCCATTAACACTAGCACAGAGATCTGAACAGGTACTCATGGTGCAGGGAATAGCAGCTAAACAGAAAAAAGAATAGACCTCAAGATGATTGATTTATATATATCAAGACTCACGATAGTGAGTCGCGAGGCCAAGAAGAAGCGCAGCAACGCGACCACTGAGTGAGTTATTTACACGTAGCACCGCCCTCAAACTCACAAATGCTCTAGCTAAGCCGCCATGAAAGCTATTGCTTAGTTATTACCGACCCACAATGTTCTTACTATATAGAATCAACAAACCGAGAATGGAGGAAATAGGCACCACCATTCCTAAGTACCAGCCATTGCGAGTTATATGGCGCCCGTTGTGCGACTACGCACGACAAACCATCCTTTCCCGCCCAATTCGCCCGTTTACTAGACAATTAGTACCTTCATTGTTTGAAGAATCAATATCCCGAAGTTGATCGACATCGTTTCAGCCATTCTTCTGATACAGCCTTATAAATGCCTTCCTGTAACCACAAAATTTTTTACGCGGCAGTCGTTTTTTTCTTCTTTCTTTCTTTCTTTTATTTTCATCGCACACTTTTTTCGGGGGCTTGCGAGAGATTTCATGAACCCCGGAAGTTTATTTCAAACTCTCTTTTTATACATTCACTTGTTTGTCTAATAACTCACTCATTTCTTCATGGATTTCAGCCAAATTTGTATCAGCACTTCTCCCATGCATGCTCTACCTGTCATACTATTATCAGTCTGAAGTAAACACTTGAATGTATTTGAGAAGGGCTATTACACTGCAGGTTGATAGTTGTCATAACTTGGACCCCCTTCATATGATTTGCATAAACTTTCAGATATGCAATCTATATTGATGTATCACTCTGTAGTGAAAGTTTAAAAAAAATCTTGAGCTTGAGTTTTTCAAAATTATGCTTCAAAGTTTAATTTGCAATATTGTGTGCTAGGCAAGTACAAGTTATACCCATGCAGTACTTCTCTGCTGCTTGCTAGTAATAACATGTGTTTATACTTTATACTTCCAAAAAAGTAGTGATATGCTAAACAAAAACACCCTGGGTGTAAAAAAAGTGCGAGGCCAATCAGAAGCAACATTGCAAATAGGTATGTGCGACCAAAAACTTTGATATCATTTGAGGCCAAGAAGTTACTTATCAAAAATCTTTTTCACTACTTGAATGACATACAATAGTTTATAGCATATTTTCACAACTATGATTGGCTTTGTCACTTGGCCACCTTTTTCACACCATCATTATTAATAAAGGTGGCCAAGTGACAAAGCCAATCATAGTTGTGAAAATATGCTATAAACTATTGTATGTCATTCAAGTAGTGAAAAAGATTTTTGATAAGTAACTTCTTGGCCTCAAATGATATCAAAGTTTTTGGTCGTACATACCTATTTGCAATGTTGCTTCTGATTGGCCTCGCACTTTTTTTACACCCAGGGTGTTTTTGTTTAGCATATATATATACAGTGTGGCTATAAACAAAAATTCCTACAGTCAATTTCGATTGTATAGTAATATTGAATTTAAAAAAGGGAGTAGGGATCAAGCTCTCAACAAAAATAAGGAAACAAGAGCTGTGAATACAATTGCTAGCTATATAGCTATAAAAATATCAAGATGTCAACATTTAATCCAGAATAATACATCAAGCCAAAAATGTAGCTCTTGTTTCCTTACTGAGTTCAATCCCTGCTCCCTTTTTCAAATTAATAATCTTTTTTAATCTGATGCGTAGAAGAAAGGAGAGTAACAGTCTAAACAACTTGGCACAGCAAATTTAAATAATCCACATCAGAACAGAAATAACATTTTCCCTGAATAGCTATGTACGTATATACTCAGCAGTTCAGGCAGTAGGTCTGTTCTTGTGGTCAGGCAGATAAAAATCTTGTTATCTATGAAAATTTCAAATCCGGTAACTGGAATATTTTCAATGTTTGAATGCATTTTTGGGATTGATAACATCGTACCAATAGTCCACTCCAAAATCTAGCTAGAAATCTAGCTATTGTCTATAGATCAGGTTGTTTTTGGGCATGTTTTTTGGAATTGTCGATCTCTATCATTAAGTACTGTTGTACTACGTACATATATACGTAATTACCTTCACATGTTCTGTTATCTACCACTAACACAAATCCTGTGTTACAACTGCAATAGTATGATCCTTCGGTGTTATTACACACCTGATGACAACCACTATATCCCTCACACTCATTGATATCTACAGTGACATGTGTTATTATGCATATGAAAAACATTGTTTACATATACCTTCACACTGTGTAGCATTAGCAGTGATTTCTCGGTAGCCATCATAACAATCACACTCATAACTACCAGGAGTATTAATACACTGTTGAGTACAATCAATAGTTGATCTGTCGGCACATTCATCAATATCTATTGATATAGATTGTACAAAGCCACGTGGCATTACTGTAGCTTGCTTACCAACACATTTTGAATCATTGCCAGGGGCATAGCCCTCAGGACAAGAACATTCTGCTCCAACAAGTGGTGCAGGATAGTCAAAGCACTGTTGTCCCTCAAGGCAAGATATTATGTCACACCCATCAGCATCATTCTGACAGAATTCTCCATCATAACCTTTAGTGTAATTGATAACATTCACATACATACGTAGGTATATACATATGTACTGTAAAACTTAATTTTTCACTCATATTTGTGCGATAGATCCAAACCATTTATGTTTACCAGGACCATTTAGATGTGATATACCATATAGCTCCAAAATTTTGTGGTTGAAAATCTTCGTGATCTTAGCTGATTTTCATTATTTCGTGATTTTGAAGTGTGAACCCCTGTACTTAAGGGTGGTGTAAGGAAATTTTCGTGATTTCTGTGTAATTCACAAAAATCACGAAAATATTCGACCACGAAAATTTGGAGCTATACGGTATCTTTGCTTGCATTTTGAATCTTCATGTCCAGTCTTTAACAATTTGTGTACATCACCAAAAGTTGCGCAGTATCTGCATTAACCTTTGTATGTATTTAGCTACATAAGGCCAGGCAAAGTTGATTTACAGTTTATCATCAAAGATTTTTAGCATGTGGGCAGCAGGTCATTTTTCACTATTCATTACCAAACAAAATTATCAGAAGTCGTTCAAAAATTTGTGAGAGTTAGAAAATCAGTCAAAAATTTGAGTAAAATAAGCATAATGAGATTTGGGGCAGTAGTGTTTGGAGTGATACGGGTGGTGACAATAAACAGTGAATCACCTTTGCCTGACCTAACCATAAAATAATGGCTCACGTATAATTTGGTCTACATGATAAAGTGACCTTTGTGTTGCCCAGTTGTTAGGCTATTAGTGGGATTTGAATTCAACTAAGGGAGTGTCAATCGAAAGTTGCACAGTAGCAAATTAAGTCGTGCATCTGTATATTTTCCATATATAGGATCGCACAGTAATTATTAAGCCAGTTATCCAACAGGTAATCCTAGTAAGCACATGTTACCATACTCCCATAGATTTCAGATTCTGCATAAAAAGCATATGCAATGCATTACTGTGCAACTTTAGGTGACACAACTTTCAGTGACATACGTATGCTATTCTATTGTTTTTATGTATGAGCTAAACACATAGTTATGTAGCTACCTTCTGGGCATTCACAATTTAAAATTATGAAGCTAAAATCACTGGCTAGTAAACCATCAGTAGTGCAGTTGCCTCCATTCTCACAAGCACATAACTGAACAACTGGGTTAAAGAATGATGAAGTGTCAAAATTTGAATCCATAGCAACTATAGTCAAATTTAGTACATATGTATTATCAGCTGGTGTCCATGTTATTGTGTAACTGTCACCATCAGGATTGTTCAGTTGTACACCACTGGGTAATATTTCCTCTCCTTCATGTAGTATGATCACACTGATATTCTGACTATCACTACTGACTGTAAATGTGTAAACAGATTCCTCCCCAACAGTAGCCATGAATGTTTCTGGTGCAGTTATGTTTGGAGGAAAACTGACTGTATGTACATTTAATAGTTTAATGATAAACTTCATGTACACATATGCATGAATTATACTTACATGAATCTTGTGTTTCTATTGTTGTCTCAGTTTCAAATGCCATTGTAGCCATACCTACCTCAGCATCTCCTGTTTGTGCAAAATCAAACAGACATTCCACATTGTCACTACAAACATCTGTTAAAGTTGAGTTTCCCATTAAATTAGATAATATTTCATCCAGGAATGGTGGCATATGGTCTGGATCAGAAAATGTAATCACATCTTCAGATGCTTCATAATCAAAAATACTGCCTGCTACTGTAATTTGCCCTGAAAGTAAAATCATATCTTAAATTATACGTATGTATGTACCTATGGCTACATACGTAGCTAATTAAGTATTTTATTAACTTTTGCTGTTGGCTAGCTATCCATGGTCAGCATAGATTTACTTTCATTTATTTGTATATGTCTATTCATCAATGTTGGTACGATAACTGTATTAATGTAAAACTGGTGTAAATATACCTAAGCAAAGACTAAAATACACTTTCAATTGCTATCACAATTAGCCGCTAGCTACATTATAGCCATGTGAATAACAAAGATGTTACACATAGTTCAGAAACATTGCCACCAATTATATAGCTATATAATTTTGTATTTAATCACATAGCTAGGTATGTATATGAGGAGGGAAGAAATGTGTTAAGTCTTTTAGATAGCTATACCTAAGAAGTATACTCAGAATCTAGAAATTATGACTATTGTCACTAGCCAGCTGCAGTTGCACTATGACTGACTACCTAAATATAAGTACTCTCCTTATGGATCAAGACAGGCCTGATAAAAAAGCCAGAGTAAAATCAAAAGCATAACAACAAACTGTTAACAATAGCTACTACACAGATACATTGTTAGTCTGATACAGTTATTAAGTGGACGGTCAAGCGCTCTTTAGGTAAATCTGGCAATTCATAAGGCTGAATGTAGAGTTTAATACACAGTTTACACACAAACTATGATTTCTATCACTTACATGATTGTCCAAACTGATGAATTTCTCTATCAGATGATGAATTGGATATCATAGTTCCATTATGAAATTTAAACTCATCAGAATCATCATTATTATAATTACCCAGTAAACCAGAAGTGGTTCCTTCAAAAGATGATGGAACTTCTAAAGTATACACTAACAGTCCAGCAGTATAGTTGATGGTAATTCCTACTCCTGATGGAAATGATATTGTAAAGGAACTGTTACTGCTTTGTTCGATAAAAGTTGATGATATCGTCATATTGTCGCCAACTGAAGTAAAGCTACTTGATAAATCACTTCCATCAAACATCACAATAAATGATCCAGTACTTAGATTAGCACTAATCTGTTTACAAACAAAAGTGAATGTGAATTATTAATAATACGTAGGTTGTTGTTCTTTCTCCATTTAGCACATTGCTTATGGAACCCCATATTTAATGCATTGTGGGTATTACATTGCATATTCATGCAACTTAAAACTTATTAGTCCCAACAGTAGATGATCATACATGTGCTGCATAGATTTGTAACAGCCCCTAAGGTGTACGTGTGAAATTTTTTTATTTTCAATTACTTTGTGTAGCTATGAACCCTTGACTGTGGGGAAATAATATGTACATGATTAAATGTTAACTTTTGATATTAGCATAAGTGGTTAATTGTCAACTAACTGCTGTAACTCGACAAGTATCTGTCTTACTGACTTACAGTTTTCATCAATTGATAGCCCATTATTTGGTCTCTTTGGAAACCAATATTCACCTCTGTGACATAATTAGATTTTCCTTGACATACAAAAGCATATCAGGTGTTGGCAGTCAATTATCGGACATGCGTACCAATTACCGTATAGCGCAAAAGTTTGATGGAGGAAAACTTTGATGAATGGTACGCTCATGAAACTTTGATGAGCAAAACTTTGACGAATTGATTGTAGGCTTCATAGGAAAAACATTAACAGGGAAAAGGTTGGAAGGGAAAACTTTGACAAATCACTGACCGTCATCGGACAGCCATGAAACTTTGTGGCATAGTTTCTTATAGGCTAGATGGATCCTTTAAATATTTTTGCAGAATGTAAGAGATGTTATCCCAAGTAAGCCATATAAGTTTGGTGTTGTTATCTTTCTCTGTCATTGTGTTATAACGATACGGGTCTTTATATATACTTGGCTGTATTTTAGAAAATCTGGTGAAAGTAGCAGCCTTAGTAGCTATGTCTTTTTACAATGCTTTGTCACTGGTTTGATGTGGATAAAAAGTGTTAACTCCCATCCTTTTGCTGTTTGTTAAATCCGTATATTATATGTACTTCTTGTAATACTATCCGCTTGTGTTATTCATGTTTCAATACACGAAACCTTGTCCGATAATTGACCAATTGACCACTTACGCTATACACACAAACATAACTCAGAAGCACTGTCAAACCACCAAATTAAATTCTAAACCATAATTTTTACTCTATACGTATAGTAAATATATATTAGCTATGGTTTGCTCAAAGGACTGGTATTCTACTATAATTATTGTGGTGACTACCTCAACTGTGTCTTCTCCTTCCCTTAGAGCAAATGCAGAAAATAAAGTAGCATCAGAGTTGGGTGCTAATTCAGTTCTTCCTTGAAATTCAAAATTGCTGGCATTTTCCCTTAACAACACATACTCTCCCAGTCCATTAAATGTGTATGTCCGTCTATCAAGAGTGGTGATATGAGGATCACCCCTACCACGACCTATAGTGTATTTGATTTGATAAATATATTATTACAGCAATATCATGGTGCTCACTTCTGCGCTGAGGAACATATCCTTCACAGTTGTGTGGTGGTCTTCTCTCATGATAGAGGTTACAATAACCCACAGCACTTAGACAGCATACCTCTTGAGCGTTCCTATCATACTCAATGTATTTTGGGTAATTTATTCTCTGTGGCCAGTAAGGATGATATCTGAGTAGTCCACCACTGCTTCTTCCTTGAAGAACGCGTGCACCAAACATTTGAGGTAACCTTGAATAACAGCATTCTTGTGCTCCACCTAATGCATTACGGAATCTTTGTATGTAGCAAAATGAATTGTCTTTGCTAGTAAAATACCAAAACCTTCGATCCCGCCGTGCTTGACGTGATGTACAGGGACATGCAATTTGACTCTTGATAAAAGCAGAAATGTTTTCACTACTTCCGTACAATTCAATGTCTGAGAAATACCAAGACAGGCACTGAGCTTGTAGCCGTTTGATTAAATCTGGGTCAGCACTTATCTTGTATACAACACTAGTATACTGACTGCTGTTGTTAGCACAGTCAATTTGGTTGGCTTCTTCATGAGCAGTTAAAGGATGGTTAGCAAAAAGTGCTCCACCTGCATTAAATCCAATAGTTGGGTACCTCCACAAACCACTCCATTGCATCAAGTCACACATGTATGTAAACACAGTGTAAGAGTCTTTCCCATCTGTGATCACTAAAGCTTGATATGTGTTCTCCTACATGCGCATAAATCAAACATTTAAAGCGTAGAATTGTCTGCTTGAGCTAAAGCTCATATAGCTAGCTACTAGCCATGTATATACAGTACTAGTTAAAGCATCATTACGAGTGTTGTACAAGAAAATACAGCACGAGGGGTGGGGACGAGTGGCAAATATAGCACGAGACAAAGCCGAGTGTTGTATTTGCCATGAGACCTCACCCCGAGAGCTGTATTTTCTCGTACAACATAAGTATACGGTGCTTTTACTGATTTGTTGGTTTTGCGTGGGAGGATTATTAGTGTTTTCCGTAGTGAGGAGAAAGCTTAAGTATTTAACACAAAGCTAACAGTTTTAATGCAATGGTTTACTTTCCAGGTCATTCAAAATGAAGCGATGGTGCATTTTATAATAGTTCCATTCGGCACGATGCTTTACTGTAAGAACTATTGTTTGACATGAATTAAGTGGCCCAAGGTGATAGTTCAATGCTTACAATTAGTGCAATGGTTCAATCGAATATCTATGATTCAATGGTTTGCTTCCCAAGTAATTCATCACAAGTGATTGTGTTATAGTTCCAATCAAGTGTAAGAGCTGTTGGCAATGTGAATTAAGCAGCCCAAAGCAACGCTTTTGCTGATAAAGTGTTATTGTTTAATGCCTTTATAAATCCAAATAAGGAATGACAAGAATCCACATAGGCGGGCAAGAATTATCAAGGGGGGTTGTTTACGCAGACTAACTGTACTGTATTTGCTGACCACTGTACTGTATTTCCTATACAGTACACTTGATATTTTATGGCATACACAGTACCAATTTTCTCTTTGATCCTCCCACACACAAACCAACAAATAATTATATAGATTTCAGGATGAGCACTTCATCTAGAAACAATCATGTGCATGTATTTTTAAATTTATATCACTAAAGTCTACATGCAGATAGCCCAGGTTATAGTTATATCATGCTATGAGCGTGATATCATTGTTCTTTATTGTACACAAGTCTGAGGCAAAGGCAAAGCCGAGGATTAGTGCTAATAACACAATGATAGATATATATGACCAGGCCTGCAAAAAATCAACCATGTGAGCACAAATTACACCTACACACGTAGTTAGATATTCATGAATATCTTCAGTTCTAAAAAAGAGTATTTTCATTCTGTAAGCTTTGCACGATTTCTGCATTTGTGGTAAAAAGTTACTTTGTTAATTAAATATAAATAGAGCACAGTTTATGGCAAGACATAAGTATATTTGGAAAACTAAGCTATTTTGTGAGACTAGATAGTTGATTTTTGCAGGCCTGGTGACATAATTATTGTAATTACATGTATATTATACATACCTGATTTGTAAAGGTTCTAATGGAAGGATAATACTTTTCAAAATAGTAAAAGTATCTAGTACCATGAGGATAAGGATGGACATTCTGCCATTCAGCTAGGATCATAAAAGTTCCAGAAAAATTTTGTGTGGAATTGTTTAATCTCAGATAACGGTTTACACTATCCAACACACTATCATCATTTCTGCTTCTTCCCCTCTCAAAGGTTTCATAAAACACATTCCCATCTCTACGAATGTCATGATCAGCCCAGTATGGAGCAACAACATAAAATCTTCTCAGATAATAATAGCCAGGGAATAGAGATGGATACCAGTAGTAAAATGGCTTAGTAAATGAAATTACTCCATTAGTCCCAATCTATACATACAGCACAGCAGTGAATTAGCATGTGATACGTATGTAAATGCAACATACATATGCTGTTGTGTGAGTTTGGAATCCAAATGGAAGTCCGATTGGGAGATAGATTGTGTCAGAAACCCCATCAAGGTAGCGTGCTAGTGATTGCTTTTCATTTGAAAACGGAAGAAATGGTAGCACCATATCTTCTAAAAATCCAAAATTTTGTATAAATAGCTAGCTACGTAGCTACAATAAAATAGTGGCTAAAATTAAATAAGCTTTACCATACGTAGTTGAATATATCTGATTAACGTATGCACGCACACGCACACGCACACACACACACACACACACACACACACACACACACACACACACACACACACGCACACGCACACGCACACACACACACACACACACACACACACACATGCAAGCACACACACACACACACTGACACATGCATATGCACATCCACACACGTACATGCGCACACACACACACAACACACACACACATGCAAGCACACACACACACACACACACACTGACACATGCATATGCACATCCACACACGTACATGCGCGCACACACACAACACACACACACACACACACACACACACATGCACGTACACACACACACACACACACACGCACACACACACGCACACACACACACACACACATGCACGCATGCACACACACACACACACATGCACGCACATGCACACACACACACGCACACACACACACACACACACACACACACATGCACACACATGCACACACACACACGCACATGCACACACACACACACACGCACACGCACGCACACGCACACACACACACAGAGTTAATTTTATTTCGTATTTCACCATGGACTGTGCTTAACAGTTGCAAAATAGGCAAAAAATTATACCTTACCTTATGAGCATTTGCGTGGTAAAGTTTGTCAAGAAAAGTTCAACAAATCGATAGGCTCAGTAAGGAGGTGTAGAATATAATGTTAGCTTGATGAATCATGGATAGGCCTGTGTCAAATATGCTGGCATAATACAATAGGCCAGAGCATAATGCTAGCATTAGTATACTATAGGTGAAATATGAAGTTTCATTTGTCAATAGATCGATACTCTCAGAACAGCCAGTGTATTGATATATTCTAATAAAACAGTCAAGATTTATTGAAATGCTCTAATACTCATTTATACACTGAAGGTCATCTTTTAAGCAATCTTGTAAGAAATTCCTAGGCAAAAGTTTATGCCATATGGTTCAAAACTTGAATCTAAATTTGGGTAGCAGATAAATACTGTATGTAGCTACATGAAACTACATACAATGATTGGCTATCGCACATGCACACTGCATACAAAGCAAATTGTCCATTACCAGCATCGTCTACTATGTTAATGATGGCTCTATTTGGATTATCACTGCCTACATCATCAGGCAACAAATCTGCTACAATCATAAATTCAAGAATTTCATCGATTTCTATCAAATCATCATCAATTATTTGGACAGCAAATGAAGCAACAGTTTCTCCAGGAGAAAATGTAACATTATACATGTTAGCCTCTTCTGTAAAATAACTATATTTACTTCATTACTTATTTAAACACACCCACCATCTCTTGGACTGACAATATGTACTGTAATGTTAGTAATTGATGAGTTACTAAGAAGTAACACAAGTTCAACTGAACTATCACTTTCATTTACACTATATTGTGACTGCTCAAATCTCACAGTGATAGCTGTAATGCAACATGATGATATTATGTGTACATTGGTGCGTACATATTATGTTAATCAAAGTATATACTATGTGTATAGCTATACAGTAGATAGGGTGAAAGAAGCTACTGAAAATTAGGGGGTAATTTTCCTAATTTTGAAATTTTATATTGCGAAACTGCATTCCTATGAAGAGTCTTCAAATTTAAGAGGGGCAATGATTCCCGCTTCCACTGCCTACGTAGATACACACTAGTCTCGTGTAGCCAGACCGCTTGTCTCCTTTTTAATTGATGAGGAAAAGGGTCTAGTGTACACCACCCAAAGCAAATGCTGTACTTGCTTCCACTCTTTTGAGTTAGCATTAATTGGTTGTAATTGCCACTTCTTACACTTTCTACATAGGCAATCGCCGGAAGAATAACCAATCCCACACAGGGTGGAAGCAAGTACAGCATTTGCCTTGGGTGGTGTACCTGCCAGATTTTTTTCACTGTCATATTAAAAGTGGTCTGAGACTAGCTATGTATGTACAGTAGCTACACGATTAGCTATTATTGTATGAACACCTGGAGGGGTAGAAGTAGGCATGATTCCATTAGATGATCCACTAGACCCGTAGTCACCTATGTGGATAAGCATACGTATGTACATGATTTGATGTAGTGCGCATAACTACATGTACAGAATAGGGCTGAGGTAATTATGTATATTCTATTCAGAATCTGTCTGGATTATGCTTCACAAAAATTTGTAAAAAGCCAATATCCGACTGCTCTAATTAGATATGTTTTGTGTGACATGACCCAAGAGTGACCAAGACCCTGTTTCTTACAGCTTTTCTCAACTGTATTGCAGTTCTCTGCATTATGCTAAAAATTATTCTGCCATAATTACCGCAGCCCCAGTACAGAAGATTTGCAAAGCATCTACATACATATTTATGTGATTAACTCAGTGAAAATTCTCCATGTTTGCATACAAATTTTGACCCACTTTTAGAACTTCACAACCTTCTAAGAAATTAACAAACTCCCAACTAACTACATTTTGATGTCGGCAAAGCAATTGAACCAAGAGTACATACGTACGTAATATAATTTTATATAGATTATGTACTCTTGATGCAACTATCAGTATTTTATGTGAACAAGGAGAGTTTTCTCAGACACAATCACATGGATTATTTTATTTGAGAGGGTTTGCAAAAAGGTCATAAAACACGAACAACAGATTGTTAGATTACAAACAAAATTCAATATATATACTGTTACCTTCTTCAATAGGATCGGTGTACAGGTTGGCCCAGTAAGTTGTAAAATTCATTACAAATGCATATCTGCAAGCACATATATACATCAATTACAATGTAATGTTACATAAGTAGCCTAACTAAACATATACTGTTTAGTGCATTACATGGCATGCTACCAACTCCTTTTTTGCTTCAATCTACCATGAACCGAGTAAATATGAATTTGGTTGTTGGTATATACAAAAGTTATTAGCTATGGCTAATTGACTGACTTGAGTGTCTTATACTAAGACCAAGTGACCAGCATACATAGTCAACTATATATGTAGCTATGTATTAAGCTTTACAGCATTAGCTATACAGTAAGTACCTAAATCTAACAGCACCAGTTCCTGCAGGTGGTGCAATCCAAATAAGACCTACAAAATCTTTATCTGTGTTATTTGTATGAGTAGCAGCCGTCTGCAAATAGTAGCATAAGTATCAGTTAGTTGATAGCTATGTAGCTTTGTGTGCTTACATTATTATCACACTGTGGCTGATACTCTGTAGTGTTATCTGTAAAATAGCCAGCAGGAGAATCATCAGCTACTGCCCTTGCTTGTATCATGAATCCTTTGAAACTGTAACTAGTATCATTTTCTGACTGCAAGTACACTATTAAATATATTATGCATGGTATCGCTATCATTGTAATAGCTTAGCTATACTTACACTGATATTCTAGTTCAGGCATATAAGAATCCTCAAAATCATCTAAACTAACAATATAAGGAACACTATCATTATCTGATGCAGTGTAGGACTCATGATTTGGCACAATGTCGGTTACTTCTCCACAAGCTGCTGATGGTGCTCCAGTTGAACGACTATTCACCTCGATTATTACACAAGTGAAAAATATCAAGGAAAAAATAACCTATGAATATAATGCAATGCAAAATTATTGTACGTACATAATATGTGGGGTTTGATCACATATTTATATGCGTGGCCCGGATCTACGTGCATACAGCAATATGTACTCATAGCCCTATAGCTACATTCAGTAGGTAGCTATGGCTTACGTATATATGTAGCTAGCTATATGTCAATGAACTGCAGATGTTAAAATGATAGCCATGATAGATATAGCTAGCTAGGTCAAGCAAAAATTCCGGATGACCCGGGATTGTACACTCTAATATAGGAATCATAAAAGTTTCTATTAGAGAGTACCAATAGTCTATACAGGTCACTATAAGCCTAATCTGGTCAGCAGGTCAAGGGTCATCGCTTTATCCGCTTTTATCTAGTTTATGATCTACCGAATAGCTCTAAATAGAGAAAGTATAGCTGCCATACCGGTATAGTCTATCTTAATGACCCATTACTGATGGCTGGACTCGAGGCAGGACTTGGACTACACTAGAGGATGCCGGCTAGTCTGACGTAGCCAGACCCTTTACGCAATCCGTTACGCGATGGGGTCTGCGCCAGACTAGATGCTGGCTACAAATGCTCGATATATACATTAGCGTCTATAGCTATGTAACTACAGAACTGACTACACTAGCTATATCTATAGATTCTCACTTTCATGATGATATCCGTGCTAGAATGCCTATAACTAGCTAGCTACCTAGGTCTGTACACTACGTGTATTAAGGGGTGGAGCAGGGTGGAGTGTAACATGTTTACGACAACATATCGCATGACACTGCAAACCACACGTTGAGTAACATCATAACCAATGTTTACATATTAAAAATATAATCTCATCACTACGGTTTGAGATTCCATTGGTTATAATTCACGTGATCCGTACCGGATATTCATCCCGTTTAACTTTCCGTAAATTTTCGTTTCAAACCAAATTGACTATATAAGCAGTGCGCGTTGATTAAGACAATGTAGCCTTGTACGTAGGGATTATTGACTCTGAAGATAGGAGCCACTAATTGGCGAGCATACCATAGATATTACATACACTTAATATCTATGGTTACAGCATGCAGCTGCAGGCTTTTTGGTTTTCTCATCTTGTTTGTTGCTACATTACTTGCATTCATGATCAGGCAATGATCAGATGAGAGGCTGCACATGTACTGCATGAGGCTCCATACATGCATTGCTGCCAATATTGCTTGCCATTGATCCCCCTCATATAGTATTATGTATGCATGTAAAACATATTCCATGTATTGCACTTGATAATTCAATGGACTCATTGCTACAACATGCAATGAATTATTGTAAATACAGTATCATAATACACATACGTATAGTGGCCTGCAAAAATCAACCATGCGAGTGCAAACTGATTACACCTAAATCAGTATCAAGTGACTAGCTATGTGGTTGATTTTCGCAGGCCCAGTCACATATTTAGAAATTCAATGCAGTACCCTTGGGGATATTACTTAACTTTTGCTATAATTGGGTTGGGCTATTATTGTGATACCGTGATATTGAATCCCATGATAATTGTACTGAAGCAAAATTTTGAGTATCAATATTACCGTCAATACTGTGATAATTGTGAGATTTACTGCTCAAAATATTCTACAATTGTAAAATCAGCTACTGCATGTTTTGTTCACAATTTCAATACTTATACTATTGAGTATTGCCGGTTACTGGTTGGCTTAAATGATACTTATTATCAAGTTATGTAACAAATTAAATACTTGTATAATACCGTGATAACCGTGTTGAATTTTACACAATAATTGTGACAATGATTTTAATACCACCCAAACCTAGTATGTACATATATAGTTACGTATAGTTCTATATTTGTGTACTGTACATACTACACATTTTGTTATGGTAAGGTAGTTGATTGTCAGAGGGAAGTATCAATTAATCACAAGACTAATTCAACCAACTACTATGAAATAGCTAGCTACATGCTATGCATGTGATTTTACTGAGTGAGCTGGTTATGTATCAGTATACAAATGTCAAATTCAAATGAAACATTCAAAAAAATTAATAACAATAAAATTACTCATAATTACATAACAAAGTACACATAAATACAAACATTTGCCTGTATACGTATAGTTACGTAGCTATACTTAACTCAAACTATAATATGAAACTAAAAATTAAATACACCATCAGTTTTTCACATACGTAGCTACGTATTATATAGTTCACATTACACTTCATATGCTTTATGAGATCGGATAGAACGCTGCTGAATAGCTTGAGAAGCAAAATGATGTAATTCCTTCAAAAATAAAATTATACCATAAAATCTTCTACTCAAACAACATAAACAACACTTAAGTACATATGAAACATGATATCAAGCAGCAATACTTGACCATTGCACGAGTTATTTACACATAGCACTGTTAATACTCTTGATAGTGAGATGCAAGGCCAGCAATACAACGTGAACACTATTTACATGTTAGCACAATTTTGGAAGTTGTAAACTCTGTAGCTACGTAGCTGCCATAAAATTAATGCTATTGCTTAATTATTATTATTATAGACTTACATAGTACGTTTTTATTGTTAAACTGACGATGGAGAAAATCTGTGCCTTAGTACCAGGTATGTAATTGCCAGTTTTATGAATATGAAAGTATACAGGATCTTATTTAGGTTACAAACACGCTATTAGCAATAGTGAACAACATTACTTTGTCGTGTCAATGCTGTTGTTATTAAGCGCCTGTAAACAAACATAATTAAGTACATACGTACGTAGGCACCTATTCATGTAAATGTCATTATGTGTGCTTGCTAGGTGTCTGGAAGACAAGGACAGGCTATGTACATAGCTACACTTATGCAAGTATACTATAAAAAGCAAACAAACTAAACTTTAAAAAGTGAGTAGGGATTACAATACAAAAATTAAGGAATTTACGATCTTACGTACCATGAGAGATCTGAAATTCGTAAAATTAATACCTACTTTTGGCTCATTTAAATAAATTACATAATTTTATGCCGAAATGTTAAGTGTTCTGTCATGCCATAATCTTATTCCTTGTTCCTTACTTTTTTGTATAGCATCGAGAGATTAATCCCTAAATTGGTGTTTTGTTCTTTTGCTTATATAATTATAATAAATGAATTTAAAAAGGTATTAATCTGCCACAAAAGGAGAAACAAGGGATTAATTATCTCATGCCAGTCTGAACGTATGTACATAGTTCCCTGGTTTCTTATTTATGTAGCAAAGGTTATCCCTACTCCTCTTTCACATCATACAATTAATTTGTTATAGTTTGTATGTAGTAAAACGTAAGTTACCGTGTTATATGTAACTCCTGGATTATTGGTGTAAAAGGAATTTACCAACTGGAAAACATCTGTTGATTGGTTAGTTCTTAATTGTTTCAGTGCAGTAAAAATGGCACAGAAAGTTGAACTTCGGCTAAGAGCAGTGCTAGAAAATATGTATAAATTTAAATTGGGAAGTAAATATAACATACTGTATACAATCATAATAATTATGCCTACAATATCATTAAGTATGGCAGTACTTAATAGTAGCTACAAGGAAAAGCTATGGTTTCTGAAAAATGTGCCAAAAAATGATTACCAAAAACAGACATACAGTTTATCTATTGATGCAAGGTTGTCAATACAGATTTTTTTAAAATGCTTTAAATGTCTGCCTGTCTGCCTGACCACAAGACTCGACCAACTGCCTAAACCACTAGGTCTATAGTCAAAGCAAAACTCATAAAAATGTCCAGAATGTTGTTTCTTGTTTACCTTCCTTTTGTAGCACCAGCTATGTAGCTACTCAGTTTTTGAATTTTTAGATAAACATATTTGTTTAGAAATAAAACAACAGACAATATCATATATAATTATGACCTACGTATGCTATAGCTACCTGCAATGGACAGCTATTGGATCATCGCTTGTATTGTGCATATACTGAACTTTCTGTATATCAGCAATCATTGACATCAATCCAGCTGTTACATCATTGTTTGGTGTTGAATTGTCTAACCAGCCATGGAACTGAAATTGAGTTACTCTGTGACTTTTCCTTGTCTGTAAATATGTTAGAAGTTACATAGTTAATGATGTACTTCTTATACGTACTTGACATATGATTAAGTGTTTATACAAACATTCATGCTGATGTACGTAAGTACGTATACGTATACATGTATGTAGCTATATATATCCCTCAAATGCAATATTAATATCAACAGAAGTGCTTGCATAATAACTTACTTTGGTGTCAGTAACTTCCATGTACCTCACCGTGTAATGTTTTGTAGCACTACCACCAAAGTATTTGACTTCTATTTCACCATGTACATTAGCACCCCCTTGCCATGGCCAATAGTAACAGCACACTTCCTAAAAATGTAGGTATGTTTGTCAAAAAGTTTAATGGGTTCCATGAAATCATACATACTTATATCCAACAAAACTAGTAACTACTTAATGAAAGTGATGAAACCCTTGAAAATTGCAAATGTCAAAACAAAGCATAAAATTTGGTATCTATGTACATATACCCTGATCTTCTATTATAAACCAACCTGATTGTTTTCCACTAAATCACACAACATTACGATAGTTGGACACTGTGTTTCAATGATCATCTTCCAAAAGTTCTTAACAGTGTCAGCCATTGGGGACTGGATGATGATATATGCTTTTGCTTGATTATATCCCTGTTACCAAATGGTAATCACACCAGAATGTCACATAACTAAACTTGCAAATTTTTTACTCACAGAAGTAAAACTTGCACCAGTATAATAAGGTATAGCTGTACTTGATTGGTGGTCAGCTAAAATAACCAAACAGATCATTGGAAGCATTTGCTATTACTTATGTACATACCTGCACAGGCTTGTAGTTGATTATCTGATGGCTCATTGGCAATTTTATTTTCAGATTTTGGAGTGCTTTCATTCAAAGCCTACATACGCAAATATGTTAGCATGATTATGCAAAGCATGTGTGTCTATTACTAAACAGACTTTAAATTCTTGTTCTTGACTGCTTGGTTCAGTAACATTATCTTCTGCCTCTGATTCATGTTTATTAAAGCTGTGTTGTTCATCAGGAGTTACCAAATCATGGTCACTGGTCTGTAAGAAATACATATAAGATCAAATTCTGTACGTACGTACATATAATCCATGATCTACACATGTGCACATAATAATATTATTACAAATAATTAAAAAATTAACAAGGGAATAGGGATCCATCTTTCAGTGCTAAGCTAGGAAACAAGGAAAAAGACGTTGCCAAGCAAAAATACTAAAGATTCTGATTTATAAAGTTTAATCCTTACTTTTGGCTTGATTTTAACATACTGAAATCATGAGCCAAAAGTTAGGATTAAACTTTTAAATTATAATCTTTAGTGTTCTCTCTTGTTAATACCGTATAGCTCAGGAACATTAAATACCAAGTAAAAAATATAAAGCGACGCAAATACCGAGACCTTACCACTTTAGCGAAATTTAAATCCATGGTTAATTGTTTCCTCAAGGTGAGTCAATAGTCTAGAGAACCTGGAGAAGCTATGGAATTATGGAGAGACCCCTGTATACATGCAAGGCTACTACCTTTACAACAAAATATGAATGGCAATATTTATGGTGAGAGAATCATGTAATATCGTGGGAGAGGTTAAGCATTATGTAGTCGATCCAACTTGAGTCTATTTTTATGTGTAGCAGTGAAGAAACAGCATGCGAGTTTCCCCGTTTGGGCCTAGTGGGTCTTACAGCAAGCAGGCCGGCAGGCATAGTGTTGTTACCAATGCATTTCAGTTGGGTTGGTATGTTTGTAAAGCATGTAAAATTACTGTATGGAAACCATAAGGTTACATACCTTAATGATAGTGGGTTTCACATCAGTAGAAGTTTCAAATTCAGTACGACGAGGAAAGGTACTGGTAAAATCTACATTAGCATATAATTGCATAAGTATAGAAGTAGCTAAGTATTTATATGCCAAAATTATTCAATAAAAATATTGTATATTATGTAATAGGGTTATGCAACAACCCATACAAGTGCATGATTTCACAACCTGTGTAACTACCTTGTCCATAAATTACCGCATCAAATCATGCAACTATGCTAAGTGGTGTCCAATGGTACAAGGTGCACAAGCAAGCAACTGTTATGTTGAGGTGTAGCTAGTGGCTTCGAGACAAAATGCCATGCAGCATCACTAGCAATGCAGGTAGACTTAGAAAGTTTCAGGACGGATGGGACAGCGAGTATAAAAGCTGTACTTTTACAACATGGCGCCTGTGAGAGATGAACTTGGCTTTTAATGAAAACCGGTTGGCTACCTTGTTATCACTGTCATACAACTGCTTCATGAATGTGGCTATACTGGTATTTGACTTGGACATTGTAGCAATAACTTAAATGGAATATTGATTCACATGTGATTAATCGTAAAAATATGTAATCACGCATTATATATACTAATTATTTAATCGTTGATAGCACTTGTATGGGTTGTTGCATAGCCCTTTAAAATGATATCTTTGCTGAAATTGATATACACAGTTAATAAATAGCTTACAGGATAATATAGTGCCACTCTTGTCATTTTTTTGACTTTTACCCTAGAGAGAAACATATTATTTTATCAATGTCAACCTATATATCTATGTGAGTTAGTCCCTTGTGAGCATGAAAAGTAACTGATAATATTTAATGTTGTGTTACTGTAAATACGTATGTATGATAAACTGCAGACGCCCGGCTCATATTTACTGGTACTACATAGATACGTATTATGTGAAATGTACGTATAACCCAATAATTAGCTAGTGAAAATTTTAAAACTATGTGTTGGTTAAACTACTTTCATTATTACATATCTTGATTTCATGCGATATGTGTACAACCAAAGTCACAATGTGTACTGTAGCTAATCTATTTTATACCTACGTACGTACTTTATATACGTTTAGGAGACATCGCACAGTGCTACATACGTATGGCAAATATACATATCAAATTTAATGAAGAATTTATTATAGCTGTTAGAAGTGCTTCAATGTCAATATCGTTGGTCGTATTTTCCATACTTATGTTGTTTATAACACTAAATGATTAATTAAAGTTTTAAATGTACTCGTTTAATAAGTGCAAGTTAGTAATGTACACAGCTAATATAATATTAATTTTGGTGACTGTGATAACTGTAACTACAATTACAATTAAAATAAATAGGAGTCAGTGTTTGCTACAAAAGTAAGGAAACAAGGAACATAAAACGATTATTCTGGCTTCAGATAAAAGTTTGGTAAGTAGCTACGTACATATATTTATCACATTAACCTACTAAAATGAGCCAAAAGTATAAATTAAACTTTTATATTTATTAGATCTCATCTCTCCTTGTTTCCTTCCAAAGATAGATCTCTACTTGCTCCAGATATAAAAAGGTATGGGGCTAATCACAAGCAGCATTTTAAATGGTTACATGCCACCAAAATATTTAATATTCAGCTACGTATCTTTATATATTGAAAATCCTTTACTTATATAATAACAGCAAAATATTGAATGGAAGAGACCTAAATTCTTTATGTACACATGTACTTTTACTATTGTGTTGCAAAAGTGCACAAAAATTTCAAAGTCGTAGTTTATCAAAAATCTGTAAATTTTCCCTCGAAAAATTAGGCTATATGGTAGGCAGCAGTAAACTCGATATATATACCAATCACAAACTTATTTGTTTACCGGTTCAATCGACTGTGTGATTGCCTTGCATTCTGATGTTGCCAACTAAACAATACAACGATCAAATAAAATTTACTGTAGAGCAAAATACACATACTATGTATAATGCTGGGGAGTAACAGTTGATAGACTTTTGCTAGTATTTGGTAGGAAGCCAGTGCCATTGCTAAACAAGTAAACATAGAAATCAACAGTAGTAATAAAGTAAACATTATACACACATAGACTTACGATGAAACACTGTCCTGCAGTGGTGTTAGAGGACTACAAAAATAACTGTATAACATACTATGCTAAACAGAATCTGGCAACTACCTTCTTGTACATTCAACAGCCTTGTGAATTTCTGCTGTTGTGAAGTGTTGAATGGCAGTGAGGGTATATTTTTAGACTGTATAAATGGCACGAGTAGGTTTTAATTGTGTAGTTTGCGCCCCGCGCCATAGCATTATGCTAGATGCTTTAGTACACCTATTATGCTAAAAATTATGCTAGCATAATCGACGCAGGCCTAGTCTTTTCCACATATTATTCATATGGTACAGCCCTTTAAACAATATAGCCACCAGGAAAAATGACTAGTACTATTCTTATACTCACTTGTATCAAAATATTTAACATGGTGACTGTTCTATTAGAGTATATCGATCTTTTTAGCCAAACACTTCCTATTATGCTAGCATTACGCTTGATGCTTTTAGCTACCTGTTATGCTCAAAATTATGCTGGCATAATCGGCTGGTCCCTAAGCCCATGTTCAAAAATGTTTTGTAGGTGCGTGTGTGTGTGTGTGTGTATGTGCATACATGTTTGTGTACATATAGCTATGTGTGTTGTGTTGTGAGTGGTGCATTTTATGATCATAAATTCTTGTGACCTTACATGTAATACTGCACAATTAATGCTAGAAAAAGCTCAGAGACGAGCTGCCAGGTGGCACTTTCTGGTTATAATTATTTTGTAATTCTAAGATGTTTTATAATATCATACATCGGCCTTTACTTACGCTTATTACTAGTATCATTTTCTGACTGCAAGTACACTATTAAATATATTAGCTATAATACAGTTACATGCAGCTATCATTGTAATAGCTATACTTATACTGATATTCTAGTTTAGGCATATATGTTCTATTAGAATCCTCAAAATCATCTAAACTAACAATATAAGGAACACTATCATTATCTGATGCAGTGTAGGGCTCATGATTTGGCACAATGTCGGTTACTTCTCTACAAGCTGCTGTTGGTGCTCCAGTTGAACAACTATTCACCTCAATTATTACATAAGTGAAAAATATCAAGGCAAAAATAATGCATTGCAAAATGAGTATATTTATTGTATGTACATAATATGTGCGGTTTGATCACATATTTATATGCATGCATCTACATGCATGCATACAGTAGGTATGGCTTACGTATACATGTAGCTAGCTATGTCAATGAACTGCAGATGTTAAAATGATAGCCATGATAGATATAGCTAGGTCAAGCAAAAATTCTGGATGACCCGGGATTGTACACTCTAATATTGGAGTCATAAAAGTTTCTATTAGAGAGTATCAATAGTCTATACAGGTCACTATAAGCCTAATCTGGTCAGTAGGTCAAGGGTCATCGCTTTATCTTTTATCTAGTTTATGATACACCAAATCTAATAAAGTATAGCTACGTAGCTAGCTAATATACATACTGAGTGCTGTGCATGTGTTTGCATTTCTAGGCACTAGCTAGCTAGTTTAGCAACATACGTACACTGATCATGATTTGATTGATTGGTTGATAGTGTAGCTATACGCGGTATGTATAGCTATGCGTTGCATCGGGTAACCATAACTATTAGGTACCAGTAATATGAAGAGCAAATGTATTCAACACCGGAACCTCGTGCACTCATATACGTAATTCCCACATAAAAAGCGCAATACTATAGCAGTTATACAGGTATATAGTCTGTCTTAAAGACCCATATAATTGATGGCTGGACTATACACTAGAGGATATAGCTATGCCGGCTACAAGTGCTCGATATACCTATCTAAGCTCCAGCTATCGTCCATATTGCTAGCTAGAGCAAGGCACCGATTATCGAACACATACTATTCTCGGACGCTTCTACAGCAGAAACTAAAGGACTTCAGAATAATCCAATTG
This sequence comes from Spongia lamella, assembly GCA_963930835.1. Classification (NCBI taxonomy): domain Eukaryota; kingdom Metazoa; phylum Porifera; class Demospongiae; order Dictyoceratida; family Spongiidae; genus Spongia; species Spongia lamella. The sequence goes on along the minus strand of OZ005751.1, from coordinate 8,231,666 downwards.
CACCATCGTGTAGGCCAACATGAGAGGTACTTGTATACCAATTTTGAAGCTGATAGGACAAACCATATTGGAACTATGACCAACTAAAGAGTGGTGTCCGTTAATCTAGATTAACGGACGAAACTATCAATCGACGAACAACGTCTGCCTAAAGGAAGACAACCAACAATTAGATCATTAAATACCATCTATTACAACAGCAAGAGGTACTCTTGCTAACAGCTAAATCTTGTAGTTCTGCAGCAACTACACATGCAGTTTGGTTTACATAAATATCTTTAAAAAGTTCGGACGCATATTAGAGTTAGCTATTGCTATAACTATAGCTCTAGCTATAAAAAAATACGAAATTAGCTAGCTATAGCTAGCTAGATAGCTACATTGGTTTACAATTAAGCGAAAAGGTGTATTTAAATCATAAAAACTAAGTATTTTTGCCAATTTTTGCATGAAAGGCATACTTTCACCATTATACAGCTAATTAATGCATCAAATGTAGAAAGTTTGTGTTTATGGCAAAAATGCTTTATTTTTATGGTTTAAATGCTCCTTGTTGCTTAATTGTAAACCAATGTAGCTATCTAGCTAGCTATAGCTAGCTAATTCCTTAATTTTTATAGCTAGAGCTATAGTTATAGCAATAGCTAACTCGAATATGCGTCCGAATTTTTTAAAGATATTTATGTAAACCAAACTGCATGTGTAGTTGCTGCAGAACTACAAGATTTAGCTGTTACCAAGAGTACCTCTTGCTGTTGTAATGGATGGTATTTAATGATCTAATTGTTGGTTGTCTTCCTTCAGACAGACGTTGTTCGTCGATTGATAGTTTCGTCCGTTAATCTAGATTAACGGACACCACTCTTTAGTTGGTCATAGTTCCAACACGGTTTGTCCTATCAGCTTCAAAATTGGTATGCAAGTACCTCTCATGTTGGCCTACACGATGGTGCCATTGGATTATTCTGAAGTCTTTTAGTTTCTGCTGTAGAGGCGTCCGAGAATAGTATGTGTCCGATAATCGGTGCCTTGCTCTATACACAGAACTGACTACACTAGCTATATCTATAGATTTTGATATCCGTGTAGAATGCCTGTAGCTAGCTACGTACCTACGTAGGTCTGGTACACTACGTATATTAAGGTATTAAGGGGTGGAGCAGGGTGGCGTATAACATGTTTACGACAACATATCGCATGACACTGCAAACCACACGTTGAGTAACATCATAACTAATGTTTACATATAAAGATATAATTTCATCACTGCGGTTTGAGGTATTTCCATTGGTTATAATTTACGTGATCCGTACCGGAGATTCATCCCGTTTAACTTTCCGTAAATTTTCGTTTCAAACCAAATTGATTATAAAGCAGTGCGCGTTGATTAAGACGAATGTAACCTTGTGGGGATTATTGACTCTGAAGATAGGAGCCACTGAGAGGTGAGCATAATACACATGCTTTTCACGAATGCACCGGCAGTTACAGCATGCAGCTGCAGGCTTTTTGGTTTTCTCATCTTGTTTGTTGCTATATCCATTTTGCATTCATGATCAGGTAATGATGAGAGGCTGCACATGTACTGCATGAGGCTCCAAAATGAAAATGCATGCATTGCTACCAATATCACTTGCCATCGATCCCCCTCATATAGTATTATGTATGCATGTAAAATATATTCTATGTATTGTACTTGATAATTGAATGGGCTCATTGCTACACATAATTATATTCTTTGCTTTGAAGGTTCAAACAGGATTTTGCTGGTGGCAATTCACAGGAGTAGTGACCAAGACATTACTTTAGTATCAAGTTTCCACAGGATATAATATCTGGTTTCTACGTAGTTTCATCCCCAGAAGGGCCCACCGGCACTGTCTGCATGGTGACATTATGAGGGATGGAACAAAGAAAAGACTAGTTATGCATGCATGCATGTCAAGGTGCGTGTAGTGTGTGTGTGTGCGTATGTGTGTACATGCGTGTGTGTACGTATGTGTATGTACATGCATGTGTGAATTACAAATTTAAGTTACGCAATCTACTTAAAATAATTCTCCGTATTAAAGCCGTTTCCTGTTCATACATGCAGCTATTAATTATATAAAAGATTTCTATAAGCTAAACCTTTTATACCTAATAGCATGTAACTTTGTATCTGATTGGCAGGCAAGAAAATTAACTAATGTCATCAGACAGCATGTTGTTATTCCAGAAATCAGTGCTTATAGATGCCTCTAGAATTTTAAATTTGATTTGTAACAGCTTTTCTTGTATACAGTACATAGTTACTTGTACCCTTGCTCTAGGTTAGTGTTTTTGGGTTTAGTGCAATAGCTACAGTGATCACGTGAAAATATGTGCTTATTATTTATATTGGTTGACGTAATACATGCAAGTGTTGCTATTGATAATTCACTATGAGTAATCGATGATTTTTGAAGCCTATAGGTATTAGCCTTAGGATAAACGTAGCATTTGAGTTGTTAATACTATAAGCAGCTACGATAATACAATATTTAAAGTGCTATAGTTGTACATATTAAGTAAGGTACAAGCACGTTATAACTATCTGATTAACACATGATCAAAATATTTGTCCAACAGATAAACTACGTGGTTACATATAACTGAATAATAGTAGCACATGCATGTCTAATGATCTTCCCCAGCCGACACTGTGTCCATTGGAACATCTTTATTTGTATGCATTAGATTATCACTCTCTGCATTATTTGGAGTAATTTTTAGTGTTGCTTTCTTTGAGGATGACCTATGTACAATATGAAGCACATAATAATAATAATAATAATAATAATATATAATAGTTAACTATAAAAATTATACCTTAACACACGCTACAGTACGTACGTAGCTATAACTAAGTCCACATAGCCACATTCATACAATATATATATATACACGTATCTATGTAGCTATATAGGTACGACATAGCTACATAGCACACATGCATATGTATAAATAAAATTATTAGCTACATATGAAAACTAACCACATATATATTCCAATGATAATTATTGTCAAAACAAGCATGCCCGCCAGTATACCAACTATAATGCCAACAATGGCTCCAGTAGAAAGTCCATCAGATGTTTCACCAGTAGTTGGTGGCACAGGAGAACTAGTAGGCTGTACTGATGTTGTAGATGGTTGTTGTGGAGGTATTACTATCACTACAAGAAATATATTTTAACATCATAACTTGTAGGTATAGGATATGCATATTTATCTAAATACAGAAGTGTTGCAAATAAGGTGATGTGGTGATGCAAATAAGTGCTAATTGTCATTCAGTGTGTCAAGTGATGTTATGATGACCAGCGACCGATGTAATGTTTGTTGCGACTGCTGTTACATGTGGTAATGCAAATTAACCTATGGGTTTCTCAGTGCATTTTGCAACATTCCTTCTCCCCCTCTAACTATCTGGAGACATTTGCAAGCCCAGTTGCCCCAATTTCCCCAAAAATATTTTATATAGTTAGTCAGACATGTGTGTAAATACGTACGTACCTAGTTATGTAATGGAGTGTGTCATGGTGTGGTAGCTACATAGTAATGATGCATCGATATGAGATTTTGCCAATGTTCCGATTAACCAATATTGATTTTCTAATATTGGCCAATGCCGATAACTGATCTGATATCAACATAGCTTTCAGATCTGGTCATTAAACATATCTGAACATAACAACCTCATTAAAAAGATAATGTCATCTACCTTTATGCTGTTATGAATAATATGAAATATCTGCTAAAGAAAACCGATACTGATATTTCAATTTGCATTGAAGGCCGATAAACCGATTTCCGATGTTGAGCCGATTTATCGGTGCATTACTACTACTACTACGTAGATAAGCTATCCTTGCAAGAGAAGGGTATAATAATGAGGTAGTCGATAAGCCTAACTGGGCTGGTAATTTGTATGCAAGTGCAGCATGTTAATAATTACGTATATCACGCAATGAGCTAAGAGTTTGACAGAAGTAAAATTTTATGTTCTTTCACATGAAGTAATTAAAGTTTTATCAGTCTGGTTTCTTATTGTTATTGAATGATAAATATTACACTTACAGATGCAATCAGTTCCATTCCTCATAGTTCCATCAGGACAGTCACAACTATAACTACCATCCATATTGTTACATATTAAATCAGAAGCACATGGACCTGATAAACATTCATCAATATCTATACACAAAATGTACAGTAGTAAACAATTGCCATATGTCATATATACATTGTACATACCATTACAACTCCTGTTATTCCTATCTAACTCATATCCATTGTTACATGAACATGTAAAGGAACCAACAGTGTTAGTGCAGTTTTGATCACAAGGATTTTCAGTACATTCATTAATATCTGGAATATAATTTATTATGATAGAATTATGATACAATGATACGTACCTGAACAATTAACATTATCCATATTCAACCGATATCCAGGTACACAAAAACAAACATCTCTTCCATTAATACTAGCACAGAGATCTGAACAGGTACTCATGGTGCAGGGAATATCAGCTGCATTGAATTGAGAATTGAGCTGAACATACAAAATATGATTGTACGTAAGTGCTAATATAATTTAGTAAAAGTTACTAAGGTAACTGATTAACCATTACATTAGCCTGAGGGAGCCATGCATGCATATATATCAGTCAAATCTTTTGTGGTTGTGTTAAGTAGCTATGACATACATATTAATGTTTAGTTTCTTTCTAGTTACCTTCACATGTTCTATTATCTGCTTCTAACACAAATCCTGCATCACAACTGCAATAGTATGATCCCTCAGTGTTATTACAGTTCTGATGACAATCATTGTATCCCTCACACTCATCGATATCTAGAATGCAGTGTGTTTACTTGGTAGAAGCAACTAAAATGCTTAAGATAGTACGTACCTTCACAATGTGTAGCATTAGCAGTGATTTCTCGGTAGCCATCATTACAATCACACTCATAACTACCAGGAGTATTAATACACTGTTGAGTACAATCAATGGTTGATCTGTTGACGCACTCATTAATATCTGTAAGATTTTTGTTAGAAAGACATTTTCCAGTGCATTTTATATATCAAAATATGCATATGGGTACTTACCAACACATTTAGAATCATTACCAGTGGCATAGCCCTCAGGACAAGCACATTCTGCTCCCATCAGTGGTGCAGCATAGTCAGTACATTGTTGTCCCTCAAGACAAGATATCGTTTCACATCCATCAGCATCATTTTGACAGAATTCTCCATCATAACCTTTATAACAAAAATTGTATTATGTATGCTTACACACAATAGGAGAGTTGGAAAATCAACTCCGGGAAAATTTGGCATTGAATTTTGACAAAGCCACCAAATTTTAATTACGCCAATCACTCACATTTGTACATAAAGCATTGCCTCATATTTTAGACCTCCACCAAATTAAAATCTGCCAAAATGGCCCAAATTTTCCAATCCACCAAACTATAAAGCCCCACCAACAAAAGCGTATCCTATAAGCTAAGGTAAACTCATAGCTAGCTCTTGATTTTAAAGTTCTCTTGTTGCACTAAATATTGTAAAAACAATATGTGACTGGTTCTGCGAAAACTCTCCATGTTCACGTATTTTATATGGCCTCACAAAAATAGCTGTAAAATGCTGATAGCTGCATCCTTTATATTAAATTGTAGCTGAATCATTTATCAACAAATTTGCAAATTTCTACAACATCACAAGAAACAGTTCAAGAGTTACGATATTTTAATTAAAAGTTGGCATTCAAACATGGAGGGCTTTTGCAGAGCCAAAGGTACGTAAGTTTTATACTTTATACTTCACAAGCTCATTGAGTCCATAGAGCAGCCTATGGATTATCCATTGAATGCTTATGATGTTTTCAGCACAAATACATGCTATAGAGTAACTAACCAATAGTTTACCTTCTGGGCATTCACAATTTAAAATTATGAAACTAAAATCATTGGCCAGTAAACCATCAGTAGTGCAGTTGCCTCCATTCTCACAAGCACATAACTGAACAACTGGGTTAAAGAATGATGAAATGTTTTCCAAATTTGGATCCATAGCAACTATAGTCAAATTTAGTACAGATGTATTATCAGCTGGTGTCCATGTTATTGAGTAAATGTCACCATCAGGACCGTTCAGTTGCACACCACTGAGTAATGTTTCCTCTCCTTCATGTAGTATGATCACACTGATATTCTGACTTTCACTACTGACTGTAAATGTGTAAACAGATTCCTCCCCAACAGTAGCCATGAACGTTTCTGGTGCAGTTATGTTTGGAGGAAAACTGACTGTAAATTTGAATAGCTGAAAATTAATTACATGCAAGTGCTTTTATACTCACGTGCTTCTTGCATTTCTGTTGCTGTCTCATTTTCAAATGCCATTGCGGCCATACCAACTGTAGCATCTCCAGTCTGATTAAAATCAAACAAACACTCTGCATTGTTACCACAGACATCTGTCAGTGTAGAATTATTCATTAAACTAGACTGTATGTCATCCAGAAATGGTGGAATATGGTCTGGGTCAGAAAACGTTACCACAGATTCAGATGCTTCATATGCAAAAATACTTTCTGCATCAGTAATTTGCCCTAAAATTAGTATAAATATACGTATCTAAATCTAATGTACTGTATGTACATATATATCAATGTTAAATTTGTCTTATGTATTAATGTTTACTAGGTAGAAACTTTGGCCATTTTACTTCAGTACATTATTATACAAGCCACGCACAGTATCCAATAATATATACAATGATATACGTATGGCACAGAAAGGAACAGACAAAAGTACTAACAATATAAATATGTGATTTAACATTTAAGGAGGTCTTATGTTTGAGTGCTGAATACTATAGTGGCCAATGGCAGCACATGTAACAATGCTAATACTTTCTCCAGGTTTCACATGTAGCTACTGTATGTTATGCTTTTTGAAAATGGTAAAATATGTAGTATTAGAGGATTAAGGGAGCTCAATACACTAAGCATGGGCTATACCAAAAAATTCTGTACATTAATTTTATGAATTCATGGTTGTGTAATAAACAATGAGCTGAAGGTAAGTAGCAATATAAAGTTAAGCCAAAGCCTATATTAAACCCATTCATTAATTATGGCGCTGTCTTGCTTTAATCTTTTACTCTCAACAGCTTGCACAAAACTTTCTAACTTTTTGTATGTAGTTTATTTGTGGTAAGTGAAATCAAATTGTGAGTCACTTTTCTGAGGCCAATTAAGCCGATCTTTGTCTCATTGCCATTTATACATTTAGTTTCCACACTGTTGTAGCTATTCTATCTCTTTCTTTTGAGTAAAAATTTGAAGGTTTTCTATCAAAAATGACAACATAGTTTCAAAAATAGTGTGCATACCCAATTTGTAATGCATAGTGCTAATTGGTAATTGCAATTACACGAATATACAAATTTATATGGAGATGTTGATTACGCACTTATTCATGAAGAAGTACGTAGCTAATGCAAGAAGCTAAGCATTTGTTATGGGAGTAAAGGTAGAGTTTGTACATTGTTTGTGTTGTACATATTTTGTAACAAGCACTCAGGGGCAGATCCAGGATTTTCTGAGAGGGGGGTCTGAACACAGAGGTATATCTGTGAAGCAGGGGGTCTGGGGCACACAGCCCCCCAGAAGCTATAGAGTTTTTTGTTATTACAACACCAAAATCATGCTTATTGTAAGATATAGAGCATATTTAAGTAAATACAAGGAAGTATTTAACCAAATACGGAGTAGGGGGTGTGGTGGGTGCAACCCCTTGGAAGATATAGGTTGTTTTATTATATAGTGTGCTGAAATGACACTTATTTCAAGAAATAATGCATTTTAGTGTGTTTTATACCAATACATCACTCTTTTGGCTTCTTTGATATATTTCTGGAGGGGGGGTCTCGAGACCCAAAAGACCCCCCTGGATCCGCCCCTGGCGCTAGTGACATATAACACTAATTTGTATCATGTGACAGTGACCATGTTGTGCCCTCTTAATCATGTGCAGTGTCTAAACAAGTTGATGTTTTACCAGGTGCTATGTAAGTTAACTACTGTAAATCTACTGCTATTATTAAAGACATCCATGAGGAGGTCACGTTAATAAAGAATCATCACTAAAGAACACATAGCAACACATACAAATTAAAATGTTATCTGTAAATGGGCTTTATACTCCAGTGTCTTAGTAATAAACTTTTTAAATGTAGTAGAAAGTTAAATTATTATTATAGCTAACACTGTAAGCCAGTCTTCTTTTGAATGCCTTGCTACTGCTGAAGTGTTCCATCTTTCACTAGCCACATTAAAACTTACATACTTGTGCCATACAGTAATAGGTGAAATTCTTCAAGCTACAGCTTCTACAACTGATAGGTGGAGATGTTGTCAATTTGTTAATAGTCTACTAATCGTTCATTATGGCTAGCTAGTACTTATTAGACTATGATATAGCGAATTTGCAGGGTTACTAAATCACTTAGTCACCTGCATGTTCACTTAGTCACCTACACATGTTTACTTAGTCACCTACACGTGTTTACTTAGTGCCCTGGCCCTCAGGCAACGACCGACCGTCAAATACATTTCGACTGTATTTTCATGTACAAAACAACTTTTCATTCTTACTTAGGTGAATGGTAGCGCGACAAACTTCATTTTGCTGTTTGTAGTCTTCTTCGGCTTATTTGCTCGTGAAGATGTTAAGCGCGTCAACATCGTCGAAAATACACCTAGCGCTAGTTGCCAAGTAGGTACCATGGAAACATCAAAAGCTTTTCGCTCAGGAAATCGATAACTAGCTCTTCCGCGCTTATAATGGCGTTTGAAGGTATTATCATGTGATTCTTGTTCAGTGTAGTCTAAATAAGTTAGACGCCGCGACCTACGGGAACTAAGCGATTTAGTAACCCTCAGGCCCTTAGTAGCGCCCTCGCTACGCTCGGGCGCCACAGCCTCGGGCCTTCGGGTTACTAAATCGCTTAGTTCCCTTGGTCTTGGCGTCTAACTATTATATAGTAGAGATGGACACGTAAAACATGGCATTCAAGTTTTACATGCCTTCATAACGTACCCACTAGCACAAGGAGTATGGCTCCAGATTTTTCACACAATAAAGGTAATTGCGTCAGACTGTAGCTACTAAATGATATATTAATGCATGATAAAGAAAAGCTCTTAATATCACATCTTGGCTTAGAAATAATTATAAATAGTCACAGTCAATTTCAAAAAAACAATGCTACTGCTGCTTAACAGAATGGATCATTAACTGGATGCTATCTGCATATCTGTATGTGTCTGATAACAATGTTGTAATAACAGAAGGTAAGCTGCATGATTATCACTCCATCTGTTCAAAGTTAGAGGTTTTTTGCTTAGTATTGTGATGGAATGCTTCAGTTAATATGCTGCACTTGCATTCGAATCACCAGCCTAGCTTACTTACCACATCATGTACTACTACATAACTAGGTTTTTACAAACATGTCTGACTACATAACTATATGAAATATTTTGGGGAAAATTGGGGCAACTGGGGTAAGGTGCAAATGTCACTGGATAGGTAGAGAGGGAGAAGGAATGTTGCTGAGCAACGAACGAGTTAACTTGCATCGCCACATGGCTACATCATGTAGCAGCAGTCGCAACAAACATTACATCGGTCGCTGGTCACAATAACATCATTTGATACACTGACTGACATACCATCATCACCACATCAATACAACACAACAACGGTTGCAACAAACATTACATCAGTCGCCAGTCGCAATAACATCACTTGACATTAATTGACAGTTACAGCACTTTACTTGCATCATCACATCAATACAACACTTAACAACGGTCGCAACAAACATTACATCGGTCGCCGGTCGCAATAACATCATTGACACTAATTGACAGTTACAGCACTTTACTTGCATCACCACATCAAACATTACATCGGTCGCCAGTCGCAATAACATCACTTGACACTAATTGGCAGTTACAGCACTTTACTTGTATCATCGCATCAATACAACACTTAACAACGGTCGCAAACATTACATCAGTTGCCGGTCGCAATAATATCATTTGACACTAATTGGCAGTTACAGCACTTTACTTGTATCACCACATCAATACAACATCACATTGGTTACCGTCACAACAAATAGCACTCAATATATCTTTTGTAAGTTACTAAATCATTATGTGTGATGTAACCTGTAGGTTGCTGTAGCCAGTAATGCCCACCATGAAAATGATCCTAATAATACCGTATCTATGATCATAATAATAATGCTTGTTATCTGCCATGGATAATGGTTACATTAAACCTGTTATGTACATTAAAATTTTAAACCTGTTATTACGTTAAGCACGTGACTATATACTATATATGTTATTGTTCTGAATCATCTGGATTCCATGCTGCTTCGTTTATTGAAAGTTGATGAAACTAATTTATCACAACATAATAACTTATGTACTGAGAAGCCAACACTGTGACTCTTTCAGTCCTGGCAATTCAGAGTTTCTTTTATAGAAAGTTTTAATAGCTACGTAGCTAGATACTGAAATGTAGAGTTGGGTTATGCTGTGTGAGGGATATTTAGCCAGTTATCCTGGTTTCTGGAATCTGCATGATAATACGGAGCATTAGTACTTATTCACTTTGGCCCCTACTCCTTTTAAATTCAAAATATATTTTTAATTTTGTATCTTTAGTTGAACATTCACAATTAACAGTTCTATTACTTACATGATTGTCCAAACTGATGAATTTCTCTATCAGATGATGAATTGGATATCATGGTTCCATTACGAAATACAAACTCATCAGAATCATCATTATTATAATTACCCAGTAAACCAGAAGTGGTTCCTTCAAAAGATGATGGAACTTCTAAAGTATACACTAACAGTCCAGCAGTAGAATTGATAGTAATTCCTAATCCTGATGGAAATGATACCGTAATGGAATTATTACTGCTTCGTTCAATTAAAGTTGATGAAATTGTTATATTATCACCAACTGAAGTAACACTATCTGACATATCAGTGCCATTAAGCTTTACAGCAAACGATCCATCACTTAAATTAGCACTGACCTGTTCACATAGAATAAGTGACGTATAGTCACATAACACATGCATACATGCATACATACATGCATACATACATACATACATACATACATGCATGCATGCATGCATACATACATACATACATACATACATACATACATACATACATACATACATACATACATACATACATACATACATACATACATACATACATACATACATACATACATACATACATACATACATACATACATACATACATACATACATACATACATACATACATACATACATACAAACCCGAACCTACACCTAACCCTAACATAAGATATAGGTGCTACCAGGGGCCTCCAGAAACATTTAATTATTAGGCGCAAGCAGTAGACACCCCTTGGCACAATCAATAAGTGTGTCTATGCAGTAGATCACATGATTGCATTAATCTTCAACAATTAGTCAAACCCATACAAAGATACTTGCTAATACCCATAAAAGATCTTAAAAGTAGATAAAGAATGTACAAAACCATTGTACAGTTACCGTATATTACCAAGATTAGTTTCTGTAGTTTTTATAATTCATGCAGTGATTACCTCCACACTATCATCATCTCTTAAAGCAAAAGCAGAAAACACAGTAGCAGCAGAGTTGGGTGTTAATTCAGTTCTTCCTTGAAACTCAAAGTTGTTGCTGGTCCTTAATAACACATACTCTCCTAATCCATTGAATGTGTATCTACGTCCATCGATAGTAGTAATGTGTGGATCGCCCCATCCCCAGGCTACAGTTGCACATAGACATCTACATTACTGTGAGGTAATAATCCTATTATACGTATATAACAAGAAATTTTGAGGGTTATTTAATTTGGTGATTCTTATATTAGTAAACTACCCAACAAAATTTTTTTTTAGTTTTCAACAAACCAAAGCCCAAATTATAACATTATTTTGTCGTATTACTAATTTTCTGCTGCATGTGCATAGTTCATCCTATTACATATGTGACTAGCCACATTTAAACAATTAATTGATCAAAAATGTCAAAGTTAGTAAAATGTCATGAGCATGAATGATAAGTAACAAATGCATGCACATAGATAAAATAATTTGGCATACATACGTACTTCTACGTTGAGGAATATATCCTGCACAACTCCTTGGTGGTCTTCTCTCATGATAAAGCTTACATAAACCTACAGCACTTGGACAGCAGAGCTCTTGAGCGTTCCTATCATACTCAATGTATTTTGGATAATTTATTCTCCATGGCCAGTAAGGATGATATCTGAGTAGTCCACCGCTGTTTGTTCCTTGAAGAACAAGTGCACCACTAAAGAAACGGCGTCCGATTGAATAACAACATTCTTGTGCTCCACCACGTGAATTTCTAAATCTTTCTATGAAACAAAATGAACCTTCTTTACTAGTAAAATACCAAAACCTCCGGTCCCACCATGCCTGACGTGCAGTACAGGGACATGCATTTTGGCTGCTGCTAATAGTGTCATTGTGTTCACTTTTATACGATTCTATGTCCAAATAATACCAAATCAGACACTTTCTTCGTCGTTGTTCAATTATATCTGGATCAGCACTTATTTTGTAAACAACATTGGTATACTGAGAATTACTTGCAGCACAATTATCTATTTCATTGGCTTCTTTTCGAGCAGTTAAATAGTGGTTAGCAAACATAACACCTGCAGCACTATACCCGATGGTTGGGTACCTCCACAAACCACTCCATTGCATTGAGTTACACATGTATGTAAAAATGGCATAAGATTCTAGACCATCGGTTATCACTAAAGCTTGATATGTATTTTCCTGTAATTGACATACGTACATAAATAATGTAGTCAGCAGTGAATTGTGACATTCTCCTGAAATACACATGCATTTACCTCAAACTACGATGTGTACTAGTTGTAATATATCTAGAAATCACATATACAAGAACTGAAGTTTGGCAAAATTGCTATAGCAGCCAGCCCACCATAAGAGTGATAAAACCCACTAACTGAGGAAACAAATACATAGCTAGCAAACATAGCTATCTGATCACTCACTGCCCATGCAGCATTGTATATACTGCTGCTCAAGCATACAATTGCAGCTGGGTAGCTACATAGCTACATACATGTGCAAATGAAACACATTCTCTAGCACCTCTACAAGATTTAATCCCTACTTTGGTGGCATGATATTTCATTCAATGTTGGCTGCCACAGTAGGGATTAAATCTTGTAGAGGTGCTGTTTCATTTGTGCATGTACGTATGTAGCTATGTATATAGCTAGCTACCCAGCCGCAATTGTATACTTGAGCAGACATCTGCAGTATACAATGCTGCATGGGTGGTGAGTGATAGCTATATTTGTTAGCTGCTTGTTTCCTTACTTTATATTGCGATCCCTGTTTACGTTTTATAGCATATATTTAGCTGGCTATGTAGTTTAATCTTAATTTCATAAACTGAAATTATATTTCACTAACTAGCTATAGCATTGAAAACTTTTTTTAAGCCAGAATTATTTTTAGCAATCAGATTCTAGTCTTCTTTTAAATGCGTATGCCACTCCCACCTTTATAATTTGAAGGATTCCATTCATGGTCTGATAATCACGCAGCTTACGTACTTTAGCCTTCCTTTTGTAACTGACATCAAGTCTTAGAGGTGTGCTGGGTACCCCAATGATTTAAATTAGTATAGCCAATTTCTTAGTATTCAAGGAAATTAAGAGATTTAACTGTTACAGTAGATAAATTGGATACTTTAAACATTAACTATATACAGGCACGTAGCCAGGGGGTTCGATCGAACCCCCTTTCAAACCAGAAATTTAAAAATATAGCTAGCTAGGTTTAACGCTAAGCCTTACAACTTTTAAACCGACTGAACACCCATTTTAGCATCAGTATCATCTTGAGTATCATCTCCTATCGCCAGTCAAAACAAGCACCATTTGAAATAATTTTTATTATCACGCACGTGAGACTCACCCGATTATGGAGCGCGGGTGGCTTGTTACACAGATATTTAATCTATGCTTGTTACAAGGTGAAGTGTTTTGTTTTGAGAGTATACAGCTACGTAGTCAATATACAAGTTACTGAAGATCATTATCACGAAGAACCTGGCGTACAGCTCTTAATTTCGTCTAGTAGACACTGAAGTGGGCACTAATAAAAATTCAATTGTTAGAATGGGCAACTCAAGACTACAGATGGACAAAAGAATGGGCAGTATACAAAATCATGTGAGTTGTTTACTCTCGAACTGAAATATCTGGATTGGTGATTTGAATAAGAACTAACCAATGGTAATTCTCGCTCTCACATGGTAGATGAATAGCAAGGGTATTGAAAGATTCTGCTAGAAGCTTGATGTGGAGTATCAAATATATTTACTGCACACTTGCACAGGATATAGCTAAATAATTACTCATGCATATACGTAAAATAGCTTTAGTGTAGTTACAGCTATATTAATAAGCTGCAGGAACAGCAGCAAGTCATTAATTCCATGCACCTAGCATTCAGTAGCTTACAATGCTCTTAATGGTTTTTACAAAATAATGTGAATAATTATATGTTGCAGGGTGCGTATGATCTATAGTAGCTAATTCTTTTCCCAGGCGGTGGATTCTATATCTGTGTGGTCAAGGGTTTGGCTGAATTTAGAATCCCCCTTTTAACAATGCTGGCTACATCCCTGATATATACGTACATACGCCATGGGCATCAGAAACTGTTGGGGGTCTATTAGATGTATCAAGGATCATTTGCATGGAACTTATGTGTTCATATGGAGTGACAATAAAAAATAGGAGGCTCTAGCCCCCTGTACCCTACTTCTGGTCCCAATGATATGTATTTTGTTAGTTTTACATATGTACATACCTGACTAATGAAGTCTCTTAGTGAAGGATAATATCTGAAAAAGTAAGACAAATATCTGGAACCATCTGGGTAAGGATGGACACCATTCCATTCAGCTAAAATCATGAAGGTCCCAGAAAAGTTTGATTGGGACTCGTTATTGAATCTAAGATAGTCGTTCACTCTGCTCAGTGTAAAATCATCATTTTGGCTTCTTCCTCTTTCAAAAGTCTCATAAAGCACATTCCCATTTTTACGAATATCATGATCAGCCCAGTATGGGGCAACAACATAAAATCTTCTCAGATAACGGTAGCCAGGAAATGAATATGGATACCAGTAGTAAAATGGTCTACTGAATGAAATCACTCCATTAGTTCCAACCTAATATAATACACATAGCTAGCTAGTGATACGTACTTACAACTTGAAGTATAAAATTACTCACATATGCTACTGTGTGTGTCTGTAATCCGAATGGAAATCCATTGGCTATATAAATTCGGCTAGAAACGCCATCAAGATCACGTGCCAAATATGTGGGATCTGTGAAGTCCAAGAACTGTAGTGCACCTACGTACGTAAGTAAATATCACAAAGATAATTTTGTTACGTAGCTACGTACATAAGGTATTACTATAATTAGATTATGTACCATATAATAGGAAAGTTTGGCAAACAGCTTCTCTGCTGCCAAAACTTCCTAAGATTTACAACTTAGTTTAATCCATTATGATATACATGTACACATGCAAATAGTGTAATTGACTGATTATCGGAATAGCTCAATTACTAGAAATTTGTTGTTCAATTATTGAAACATGCTGTTTCCAAGAATAACCAATGATTTTTTCAGTTTACTTGCTAAACAATGAAACATGTCATGTTGTCGATCATGATACAGTGATTCTCGTTGAGTCAGAGTATTATTTGCGGAGGATGTAATTTATGAGTGGCCAGTTAGTTTTAGCTGCTTTTACTTCATTGTTTTCTGAGTATTCTCTATTCAGTGCTGTGTTTATAAGTAGCTAAACGAGTTGACAAGCAGTATCAAGCAATTTAGTAGATTTTGTATAATTCCTTTGCCATTAACTTAACGTTATTTTTAATGCATAAAAAAGTGGTGAGACCATGCATGGCCTCAACAGCCACACCTTCTGATGGCCTTGTAGTCGGGCATGCCCAGACCGTTTTCTGTGATTGCGAGCGCCTTTGGTGTGTGTAGAAACATTCTTGGAAACAGTATTCCATGTTTTTGTTCTAGCCTCCCATGAAATTCTTCGGAAATTAATGTAACACATAAAAGTGTTAATAAGGTAATGCTGCATTAGCTGTTCCATTTCTCAGTAAAAGGCATTTAACCAGTTATACATTACTGACAAGATGGAGCACTTCAGTTTTAAAAGTGGGCGTGCCAAATGGTATCAAGGAATTAAGAAGGCTGGCTTATAGAGATACATCAATTTAAAAAGTTTTATCACCAAGGTGCTGAAGTATAAAGCCATTTAAATTTTTAAAAAATTAGTTCATGTGACTTCAAATTCTGGTTTTTAGATGGTAAAACATCAACTTGTTCCAGATACGTAGTTATAGCTATTGTTATGCATTACACATATTCAGGGCATTTATCTAAAAAGGATTATCACTTTCTGGTATAGAAGGTGTTGATGTTGGTTGAACAGCACTGCTTGTTACTATAGATGGTGTAACTACTGCAGATGAAGTGGTTGTAACTGGTGTGCTAGACGTAGTCACAATGACTGATGTATCCATAGTCGTAAAAGTCCCAGTAGTTGGAATAGATGTTGTAACTTCCTCAGATGACATGACTGTAACTGCTGTGTTAGAAGTAGTCACTTCCACAACAGTAGTCGGGATGATCATAACAATCCCAGTAGTTTGCATATCCATACCAGGAGCTGTCACTAGAATGGCAGTAACACAATTCTTTAATTATGAGATCACTGCTATATATATATAGGTACGTACCTTCTTGTGCAACAGCATAGTTGCAAATAGACAACAAAAGCAATAACACAGCTGTTGGTAACATTTGCTTATCTGTAGTAAATAAATATAAACCAATAATTGGTATTAGCTTAAATAATTTTATCACCTATGATTAGTTAGATTGTATGTAATCTTTTTCAAGTTAAGGAACACTTACGTACATCTACTAGCTACTAATGGAGAATATGGTTTAATGAATACGTAGCATGTTACCTGGCATAATACGTAGTAACTAGCTATCTCTTTTGCAGTTGAAATTTATAATCTATGAGATTTCCCTATTGAACCTTGCATGTGCATGTGATGAAAACATATTGCATTAGACTCCTACGTTTGCACATGAATTTGAAATTCAAAATGCAGTAAAATCTTATGTGTACATAAGTTCATGTAGTGGAGTGAACATGTATAATAGTAATCAAGACTCACGATAGTGAGTCGCGAGGCCAAGAATAAGTGCAGCAACGCGACCACTGAGTGAGTTATTTACACGTAGCACCGCCGGAAGTGAACCCCGGAAGTGAAGTTTTTTCAAACTCTCATTTTGTGTACATTCACTTGTTTGTCTAATAACTCACTCATTTCTTCATGGATTTCAGCCAAATTTGTATCAGCACTTCTCCCATGTATGCTCTACCTGTCAAACTATTATCAGTCTGAAGTAAACACTTGAATGTATTTGAGAAGGACTATTACACTGCAGGTTGATAGTACATTGTCATAACTTTGGATCCCCTTCAAATGATTTGCATAAACTTTCAGATACACAATCTATATTGATGTATCACTCTGTAGTGAAAGTTAAAAAAAGATCTCGGGCTTGAGTTTTTCAAAGTTTCATTTGCAATATTGTGTGCTAGGCAAGTACAAGTTATGCCCATACAGTACTTCTCTGCTGCTTGCTAGTAATAACATCTGTTTATACTTTCAAAAAAGTAGTGATATGCTAAACAAAAACACCCTGGGTGTAAAAAAAGTGCGAGACCAATCAGAAGCAGCATTGCAAATGGGTATGTGCGACCAATAAGGTGGCCAAGTGACAAAGCCAATCATAGTTGTGAAAATATGCTATAAACTATTGTATGTCATTCAAGTAGTTAAAAAGATTTTTGATAAGTAACTTCTTGGCCTCAACTGATATCAAAGTTTTTGGTTGCACATACCTATTTGCAATGCTGCTTCTGATTGGCCTCGCACTCTTTTTACACCCAGGGTGTTTTTGTTTAGCATATATAGTACGTAGTAAATAATGTGCTATGTAGTTGTATGCATGCACGCTATGGTACGTATGTCTAGAATGTTACAATAAAAGTGGTAGCTATAGTAACAAACACACATACACAACACACATACACACACCACACATGCACAAATACACATTTTGCACATATATGTACACAAGTTTCAATACTTACTGTCCAATATTTCCGTCTGATAATTGATTCTAAATATAGCCCAAGAATTTTTTTGAAATATATTTCTGACACTTGAATACACTATAGGCACAAACATTAGTTCTCACAGAATACAGGGTTGGTGCCCATGCATGTACATGTGACATTGGATGTTCATGTGAAGTTGGGTACAGGTGTCGATCATGTATGCTATGCCAAAGTTAACTCAAGTTTCCAGCAGTACTAGTTGGATTGGAAGTACTGCTGTGGAGCAGCGTATATATTAACTTTTATCTGCTTAGTTGTGGTCAGAAGATAACTATGTATGTCAAAATCATCAAGAGGTTCACCATGATAAAAATAGGAATCATGTAAGTTTTCACGAGTAGCTAAAGACACTGTAGAAATAGTTGTTAAAACTTAGCAACTGCCACTGAGCCACTTGTATTCAGCACAAGTGCCATGCCTCACTTTAACCTCTCACATATATACACATACGTATTTCCAAAACATTTTTAAGGTTTTCCCGGCTGAACATTTTCATAAGATTTTTTCAGTTATTAAACCTATGTAAGCATATGCACCTAGCTATCAATGTATTCCCCCACTACCCCCTCAGGCATAGGTGAGGCTATAGTGAGGGACTTGACAGCAAACCTTTGCCGCCCCACCCCCTGAGACATTGTTTCATTGTATGATGTAATCTCCTAGAACCAAATAGGGCATTTGATCTTTATGGTTGAGTATTTGACCAAAACTGATTGCCCCGCCTTGGAGAATTCGACAACCCGGCGTGATGGTATCATGATACTGTATGTCCGAGGGGGAGCGGGGGCATACAATGCATTGATAGGCGCATTACGTACACGAGCAAATCTACATTGGTTACTACGATTACATTACTCCCTCTAATAAAATGTTGCCGTCTTATTCTGAAAAACGAGGAGAATTAACGGATTCCGCCTCGCCCGCCGTATATGCATTTACAAGGCTTCCACTGGTGTCTACGTATCTTTGACAAACAGAAATAGTTACTCACTTTGTCGGCGGTGTGTGTCCGTACACTAGTACTGAAATCAGTTCGTCTTTGTTTAAGAAGCAGGTCCTACTGCACATGCATACAAAATTGTTTACCACCCAAGGCGTAAGAGAAATTGGGTGGAGCAGCAGGAAGTGGTTTACGTTAGGCTAGTCACGCGGACCAGCCGGCCATTTTTATGTGGGGAAGGGTTTTCACCTCCATGCAGAGCTCACTAGTATAGGCTTTTATGTATAGTCTAGCTACGCGCCACAGAGGCTTAGTCTCGCCGGACCGAATATCAAAGAAAAAAAAGGCAGTCTGGGCGGCGAGACTAACAGAGGCTCGCCCCCAAACTGACTAAAAGCCGGTCTCAGGGGCGCGTGTCTTTCCGGTTATCGTCGGTAATGATACGTATGTAAATGTGAGGTAAAATGTAGACAATATACGATGTAGATATAGCTATAGGGAAGGGTGTAATTTTTTCATAAGAAAGTTCCTCGAAAGTATCAACATTTATTTTGATGCAATAATTTATGAGGCTCGCCTGTAAGTCAGTAAGTGGGACCTTGCCCAGTCCTTTTCTTTATGATTTGATTTGATTTGATTTTCAGATGATGACTTGATTCTTTATTGTTAATTTTGAACTTTATTGATCAATTTGATGTGAATCCATAAAAAAATAATTTATAGCTGATATGAACAAGAGATAAGGAACTGTCTAGCTACATTCCAACAACGACTGCACGAGTATGAAGATTGATGAGCATTGATGAGCTAAAGAGCTAGCTACATAAGTGAACTGTGCACCAGCATGTGTGTGTGTGCCAGTGCGATGCACATGTTTCACAGTGTGTGCATAGTACTATTATAGAGTTGCATGTGCAACTGTGCATATTAACTAACCAGCCATGTTGTGTGCATAGTTTTTGTGTGTGTCATGGCTATATATGAATGTGTGCATTTGTAAGTGTGTATAGCTAGGTGTGTGTGCGTGTGTGTGTTTATAAGCATGGGAGTGTCTATATGCGGTACTTGTCTGTCCATCTGTGTAGTGTGCATATGTATACGTATAGTACGTGCATGATAGAAAAACAGACATACAGTGGTTGGATTTATTTGTCATTATTGTGTTAGTTACAGTATATACGTATGGAGCTAACTAGCTAAGTATATACATATAGCTACAGTTACATATAAAACTGATACAAAATGCATTATGACCAAAAATAAAGTAGCTTGCTACACATATATAGAAAATACACTTACAAACCATATCCTATAAAATTGTTAGTTAAATATGTATGTTATATAATTATGGATTTGATTCATCACCAACTGAAATAACATCCATTGGAATATTAGGATTTGCTTTAATCAGACTATCATTTGTTGGCTTTGAATCCACTGGTTTTATTGAAAATGAGGCCTTCCTCGTAGATCTCCTACATATACATACATTGTACAGAAATGCGATATATAGCTTAGCTATATTGCAGTTCACTATTTTAAATCACAGCTAGTTAGCTATATGTTTCATAAATCCATTGTTCTAAATTAATGTGTATTCTTTGGAAAGCTTTTGTTAAAATGTGAATTTGTCTGTTAGCTACTGAATTACCATACATACAGCATGTGGTGTGTGTGCATGCTTGCGTGCATGTTTATTTTATACATGTCTGTCTATCTATGCAGTGTACTAGCCAATATATGTATGTACTTAGACTATAGTAGGGACCCTTTTCATGTTCGCTTAGACCTTTTGCGTGCATAGTAACCAAACAATAACATGGTTACCGGTGAGCATTAAAAATTAAAAGATTACCAAGTGATGCTATTGCTAATTACTGCTGCATTTTCTCGTTGTTTAGTTGTTACAAGCACTGCAAAGGTACAATAACTCCTCAACTAAACTTCAAAACCCAATTTATAACCCTCAGGCCCTTAGTAGTGCCCTCGCCACACTCAGGTGCCACATCCAGGCCTTCGGGTTATAAATTCCGTAGACCCCTGGGTTTTGAAGTTTAACTATTATATAAACAACCAGACAGAGGGGATCTGTAAAGACAGACCTGACTATTTATAGCTAACTAGAATAATTAGGTGAGCAGGGATTGATCTTTCAGTGCTAAAGAAACATATACAAGGAAAAGGTTTTGGTATGAGAGAACACTTAAAATTCTAGCATGAGATAATTTTTAAAAAGTTTAGTCCCTACTTTTGGCTTATTCTTAAAAATTTTTTTTCGTGTCAATCCCTACAATTACATACTAAATGATATTGTCAATGTGATGTCTTGATTAGGGCTGTGTTTATTATGGTCTGAAAATTTGCCTAATATGCTTTTTGGAATTACTCCAATTTTGTGCCTATTACGCTCGATTTTATGCTACTCCACAATCAATTATGCTACTAATAATACACAGTTTTCTATAAACCTTACTTGTTTATGAAACCTCTACATACAGAATAAATTCTGATCTGCCACATGCTAGTGGTTATAAGAGCTTTCAACAAAATTAATATAATTTTTTAGAGGTGCCTAACACATAGCGACTCTGAAGGAGTTGTAGAAGCTATGCCTTGTGAATTTCTGCTTGATCAAGATATACAAAGAGGTATAGGCTGGAGCAACACAGAAAACACTAAGTATTTACTTGTTAATCCATTACGTATGTGTGAAGTGTTGAATGGCAGTGGGAGTGAGTGTATTTTATAGTTTTTAGACTGTATGAATGGCATGAGTAGGTTTTAATTATGTAGTTTGTGCCCCGCACCATAAATTTTACCTATTATGCTGGCATTATGATTGATGCCTTAGCACACCTACGTATCATGCTAAAAATTATGCTGGCATAATCGACGCAGGCCTAGTCTTGATGGTACTTGAGTGTGGCTGCATAACATTAAAAGATTTTGTAACATAACTATGGACGGTTTTGCAAATCCAGTTGCTTGCATATGCATATGATTTATACAGCCATAACAGTATAACAGATAAAAAACAAATCACTAACCAGCATGATATTATGATTAAGACTGTAATAATGAAGGATATTCCTACCAATATTCCAACTATGATACCGACAATAGCTCCAGTGGATAGACCATCATCTGATTCCATGCCTCCAGAAGTTGCACTCACTGATGGAGTGACCAATGAAGTGGTTGGTAAAATAGTAGAAGATGGAGTAATGAACACTCTTGATATCACAACAACTTCCACTGTATAGAAAATAATAACTAGCTAGCTATATAGCTACACTACACTGGTAGACTACCACAGTGGAGATTATACTGGTCAGTCATCAGACATTTGAGAATCAATTAGCCTGTTTGTCTGACCAAAATATGTTTGCATCTGACATCAAAGACTGCATGGTCAAAAGATATAGGCAGGTGTATGAGCCATTGTTTATACATGTCACCTACAGTGTTTATGTATCCTATAAAAACATTACACCTGGTTGCTAGGAGATACTACATGGTACCAACCCAAGGAGGAGTCTCTTTCCCATTGGAATGTGGTTTATTTTACTGTTTGTTATTATTATGTCTGATCAAAACACAACAATGTTAGCTCAACCTCCACACTTGTCTGACATTTGTCAGATCACTCATTAACAGTTATAATCTCCACTGCTACCAGTAGTAGATACATAAGACATACCATATAAGCAGAAAATATGACAGGGAATTAAATTTGGCGGTTGGCGATTTTTTGAGGGAACCGCCAAATTTAATTCGCCAATAAGTTTTATATCTGGATTTTAGCTCATGATTATTCAATATAAATTACACATAACCATGCCACGTTTGTCAAATTGCTCATCTCGGAGGCCTAGTCTTGCAAGGCAGCCTCTTGTGGGCCGCGCACTGGTCCACAGGAAAGGCTCACGATACTACACCGTACAGTTTAGTACTTCTCCCAGAGTACAGTTTAGTACTTCTCCCAGAGTACAGTTTAGTACTTCTCTCAGACTCCACTGATCCATTCCATATGCTCTTGTTACTCGTGATAGCCTCAAATCCAGCCGTAATAACTCGCGCCATAAACAAAACTGTCTTGCTATATTCACGTGCCATGTTAATAATCTATGAAGCGCTGCTAAAATTAATTAAGTGACGCTTTTGGAAATTGTTGCTACTCTTCAAAACGTCAAATTTAATTCGCCAAAGTGATTCATTACCTAAATCGCCAAATATTTTTCCCGTCATATTTTCTGCTTATACTGTACATAGTAAACACATGCTATACTTTTTCATTAAAGTAATCAAAGATTCGCAGAAACTTTAAAGACAGTTATATGGAAACAAGCTGATTTTTTATCATCTATAAACTTCAGGTAAGTTAATCTACTTACTGGTCTTCATTAAATAGCTTCACCGCACATATGCTACACTCACCTTTATAACTGAAGCATCCCACCTTAATACTATTACAAAACATCTACATAGCTAAAAATTACTGTTAACAAGAGTCACTATTATTAGTGTATGAATCTATTTAATATCGTAAACAATGTCCTTGTCTTTTGTTTTAGATCTTTGCTAGCATGACTATTCACTAAAACTGACTTACAACAGTATTACACATAAATATCAATATACATACACATGCTGCATAGCTATTGGAAAATTTCGAGGCAAAAATTGCTTTTTTCATGGAGTAACTCAAAATTTTAGCCACTCGAAAAGTTTAGAGCTAATAAGTGCCTAATACAATAGGCATCCTTGAAGATTTATTGCGAAATAGTTAAAGCACAGCATCCTCGAAAATTTTGTACCTCGAAAGTTCCCATTACATTAGTGGGTCATTCAATAACAAAAGAGCTATAGCTGAATTATTTATATATAATACTCTTACAGATACAATCAGTTCCATTTCTCACAGTTCCACCAGGACAGTCACAACTATAATTACCATCCATATTGTTACATATTAAATCAGAAGGACATGGACCTGATAAACATTCATCAATATCTATACACAAAATGTACAGTAGTAAACAATTGATAATTATCAACATATGTACATACCATTACAACTCCTGCCATTCTCATCTAACTCATATCCATTGTTACATGAACATGTAAAGGAACCAACAGTGTTAGTGCAGTTTTGCTGACAAGGATTTTCAGTACATTCATCAGTATCTGTAAAAATAATTTAGCTGGCTATTTCAGAGTATTTTACATGCAAGCATAGTTACCTAAGCAATTAGTCATGTTATTTTCGTCCAACTGAAATCCAGGCAAACAAAAGCAAGTTTCTATCCCAGAAATAACAGCACAGCCTTGTGTGCAGTTATCACCAGTGCAGTTGACACTAGCTGAATAGAAAGAAAATACATCTTGTGAATGATTATTGTATTCAAATTACTGTGCCAGTAGAGGTAGTTAATCGTGTATGCTTTTATATGCATGCAACTACCATTAGTACCATGCATATAGCTGCCTACTAGCTGGCTATGAGGCTTCTATTGCAAACAAAAGTGCACAGGACAGTAGTTTACAAATAAAACATGGCTAATATTAATGTGGGTGTCTTGCATAAAACAGAAATGTGTATAGCTCCAAATCATTTAGCATAACAGCTGTTTACTTCAATACTGAAGTCATGATTGATGATTGATGCAGCACTGCTCAATTCTGAATTCATCAGCGATCTTTTCCTTTGTCTTCAGTGGCTTAAAAAGTAAAGTAGTGGCAGTGGAAGGGGGGCTAGGGGGGCTAGAGCCCCCCAACTTTGAAAATGCAGGGGCAGAGCCCCTCCAAAAATAAGCCAGTGTATATATGCTCGAAATACTCTAATATTCATCAGTCATTACTCTAATAGAGCAGTCATTGGTGCAACTTTTGAAATTTTAACAACCAAGCAGCCCCAACTTTTATTTGCTTCCTCCACTTCTGTAAAGCATGCATTTGTTAAAACTTAGAAATTATTTAAAAGTACAAAAATGTGTAAGTTTTTCAAGTACAAAAGAAACATGGTATGGCTACAGCATAAATTATAATGAGGTACATTATTATGGTTAAAACAAGGGCTTCAAATCCGGCTCATAGGCCACCGATGAAATGTTCCTGAAATCTTAAGAAATTTCTCAGGACCGGAATTCTTGGGAACGTAACATCTGTGATCTTTTTACATTCAAATATTACTTAATAACCCTGAAATCTTTGTGTTGAACCTTAAGATTTCAAAATCTCAATCGTAGGTAATATTCCCTTTTGCAGTCTCCTCAGGATAAAATAGGCAGTCAATTTTATATAAATACTTATTAGCTATATGCAGTATATATAATTCTAATGACCTCTACAAGTTCTGTTATCTGGTTCTAACACAAATCCTGTGTCACAACTGCAGTAGTATGATCCCTCAGTGTTAGTACACATCTGATGACAATCATTGTATTCCTCACACTCATCGATATCTACAGTAACACATTAATAACAGGCGTAAGCCTTCTCATAGGTCCCTAGTGGGATAGTGTTTAATGAATATCTCACACACATAATTATATACGTATGTAAAAAGAATGTTTTGGTAATCCATCTTATACCAACAATAAAGCTTTTGTAAAAAACAGTCTTGATTAATAAATGTGAATGTCTCAGTGAAAACCACAATGGGCAGAAATACTATTTCAAATATAGCTACACTGTCTGTTATATACATTGGCTTTTATATAACTAACCTTATAATGGCTGGTAAGGTATACATAGCTGCATTTGGATAGGATGAGAAAAGGGCAAGGAGTGAGGTAAGGAGGGAAGGATGGGAGGCAGCAAGAAAACACTGTAAGGAACTGTTTAGAGTCCAAAGATAGCCACAAAGCGCCCATATCACACTACAAGGCCAAAGAAGCATCTAGCTATATAGCAATGGGAGCAATTCCAGGTCCCAGCCATCCAATTGCTCGCTCCCCTCTGCTACTTTACATACGTATAACTTACATACGTATAACTTACATACGTACCGGTAGCTAGTACTACAAGTAGATGTTACTACTGCTGTATAACTACTGCTGTAAGTAATTTGCTACTGCATTGCAGAGATTACTGCTGCTATATGAGTATTGCTATACATATTACTGTAAGTTTTTATTGCTATATAAGTGCTGCTTGTAAGTATAAGCACAGTGGTAAGCATTTTGCAGGATGGATGTTATGGCTGTAAGTGCTGCTGGCATTGATGACATTAACGCGCTATATAGCTTAGTACTGCTTTTAGTTGTGGATCGAATGTAACATGTCATAATGTTAGATATGCAATGACAATTGTACAAAAAGTGCTGCCAAGGACACAAGAAATATTTAATCATTGCATAATGCATGTAAAATTATTTCTATCTGCTAATCTAAATTTTACTTTACCACTTTTAATTTTGTTCCTATATCTACGTCCCCTGGACCTCTGCACCACATAAAATTATATTCTTAAATTCAACACGTAGCACATAAATGATTGGAAACACATAAATACATTATGTGTACCTTCACACTGTGTAGCATTAGCAGTAATTTCTCGGTAGCCATCATAACAATCACACTCATAACTACCAGGAGTATTAATACACTGTTGAGTACAATCAATAGTTGATCTGTTGACGCACTCATTAATATCTGTAAGAATTTTGTTAGAAAGACATTTTCCAGTGCATTTTATATATCAGAATATGCATAGGGGTACTTACCAACACATTTAGAATCATTACCAGTGGCATAGCCCTCAGGACAAGCACATTCTGCTCCAACCAGTGGTGCAGGGTAGTCAAAACACTGTTGACCCTCAAGGCATGAGATTATCTCACACCCATCAGCATCACTCTGACAGAATTCTCCATCATAACCTACGTACATGCAAATTACAAAGCAAAATGGATTGGTATTTTAAGCTACCTTCTGGACATTCGCAGTTTAAAATTATGAAACTAAAATCATTGGCCAGTAAACCATTAGTAGTGCAGTTGCCTTCATTCTCACAAGCACATAACTGAATAACTGGGTTATGGAATGATGAAATGTTTTCCAAATTTGGATCCATAGCAACTATAGTCAAATTTAGTACAGATGTATTATCAGCTGGTGTCCATGTTATTGTGTAACTGTCACCATCAGGATTGTTCAGTTGTACACCACTGGGTAATGTTTCCTCTCCTTCATGTAGTATGATCACATTGATATTCTCACTATCACTACTGACTGTAAATGTGTAAACAGATTCCTCCCCAACAGTAGCCAAGAATGTTTCTGGTGCAGTTATGTTTGGAGGAAAACTGACTATAAATTAATAACATCTTAATCAAGACTTACGATAGTGAGTTGCGAGCAACGCGACCACTGAGTGAGTTATTTACATGTAGCACCACCCTCAAACTCGCAAACGCTCTAGCTAAGCTGCCATTAAAGCTATCGTTTAGTTATTACTGACCCACAATGTTCTTACTACGTATATAGAATCAACAAACCGAAAATGGAGGAAATCGTCGCCACCATTCCTAAGTACCAGCCATTGCGAGTTTTATGGTGCCCATTGTGCGACTACGCACAACGAACCATCCTTTCCCACCCGATTCGCCCGTTTACTAGAGAATTATGTAGTACCTTCATTGTTTAAAGAATCAATATCTCGAAGTTGATAGAAATCGGTTCAGCCATTCTTCTGATACAGCCTTATAAATGCCTTCCTGTCACCACAAAAATTTTATACCGCAGTCGTTTTTTTCTTCTTTCTTTCTTTCATTTTCATCACACACTTTTTCGTGGGCTTGCGGGAGCTTTCATGAACCCCAGAAGTTTTTTTCAAACTCTCTTTTTATACATTCACTTGTTTGTCTAATAACTCACTCATTTCTTCATGGATTTCAGCCAAATTTGTATCAGCACTTCTCCTATGTATGCTCTACCTGTCATACTACTATCAGTCTGAAGTAAACACTTGAGAAGGGCTATTACACTGCAGTTTGACAGTTGTCATAACTTGGACCCCCTTCAAATGATTTGCATAAGCTTTCAGATACACAATCTATATTGATGTATCACTCTGTAGTGAAAGTTAAAAATAAATCTCGGGCCTCAGTTTTTCAAAATTAAGCTTCAAAGCTTAATTTGCAATATTGTGTGCTAGGCAAGTACAGGTTATGCCCATGCAGTACTTCTCTGCTGCTTGCTAGTAATAACATCTGTTTATACTTCCAAAAAAGTAGTGATATGCTAAACAAAAACACCCTGGGTGTAAAAAAAGTGCGAGGCCAATCAGAAGCAGCATTGCAAATAGGTATGTGTGACCAAAAACTTTGATATCAGTTGAGGCCAAGAAATTACTTATCAAAAATCTTTTTAACTACTTGAATAACATACAATAGTTTATAGCATATTTTCACAACTATGATTAAGGTGGCCAGGTGACAAAGCCAATCATAGTTGTGAAAATATGCTATAAACTATCCAATGTATGTCATTCAAGTAGTTAAAAAGATTTTTGATAAGTAACTTCTTGGCCTCAACTGATATCAAAGCTTTTGGTCGCACATACCTATTTGCAATGCTGCTTCTGATTGGCCTCGCACTTTTTTTACACCCAGGGTGTTTTTGTTTAGCATATAATAACATGTGTGCTTTTGTAACCATGCATTACACTTACATGCTTCTTGCATTTCTATCTCTGCTTCACTTTCAACTGCCATTGCAGCCATACCAACCTCAATATCTCCAGTTTGATCAAAGTCAAACAAACACTCCACATTGTTACCACAAACAGCTGTTAAAGTTGAGTTTCCCATTAAGCTGGTTACTATTTCATCCAGGAATGGAGGGATATGGTTTGCATCAGAAAAAGTAACCACATTTTCAGCAGCTTCATATGTAAAAATGCTTTCTGCTTCAGTGATCTGCCCTATAGTATACAGAAGTACTTTAGCATGTACATACGTATTGGTTTACTGTATATGAGTACAAAACTCAGTGTATACGTAGCTATGACAGTACATGTACATGTGTTTTCGTAACTTCATACACTTTTACTGTACGTACATAAATATGGAAGTGTCTATTATACTTATACTATTACCAATTATGATAGCAAAAACCAACTAATCAAAGGAGCAAGCAATTGGAAACATACAAAGTTCCACTTTTAAACCGGGTCATACTCACACACATATAACTAACAACTTGGATGAACTGTTATGCTGTCTGTTAGAGTGCAAAGCTTCAAGCTTCTTCATACTATGTCACAAAATTATTTAAGCAACTTACGTAGCTACATATACAAAATTTTAATAAAGCAGCCGAAATTATATCCTTTGTGTTTACTGCTAATGTGTGTTACAATTGTGTTATAATACTATCACTACAATACTGCAGTAGTTGTTTACTACATGTAAAATACTTTCATGAGGAAGCCACAGATAGTATTTACATATTTATCGTATTTATCACATAATTTGTTTGTTATTGTTAATAATGTGCAGTTGACTTTAAATACAAATAATACTTTATAAGACACCTAATGAAAAGCATTAAATTATACAAAACAAGCATTATCACATACATTGCCATATCTCCCACAGATTTCTATCACATTAGAGTAACAAACACCTACATGCACAAGCCAACAACAACCTACCATATACCTAGCTAGCTAGCTAGCTAGCTGTACTTGTATCAAAACTTAGTGATATTCATTTATAACATACGTACTATTTACTATTCATCTCTGAACTTGAGAATAAGTTTCTATAAAAAATTTAAGCTTCTTGCTTGCTACAAACTAACAATATATGCACTGGTATCTATGGCCTTAACTATATATATGCATACCAGTCAAACTCTCCAGTTACATTAATTAGCATGCATGCACATATATGTACGTACGTACATAGCCACAACCTTTTGATCCCATGTGAATAAATTATCAGTTTAAATAAAAAGTTGTGTAACCGCTATGACTATTGTTGGTAAGGACACAATAACATCAATTACTTACATGATTGTCCAAACTGATGAATTTGTCTATCAGATGATGAATTGGATATCACAGTTCCATTACGAAATACAAACTCATCAGAATCATCATTATTAAAGTTACCCAGTAAACCAGAAGTGGTTCCTTCAAAAGATGATGGAACTTCTAAAGTATACACTAACAGTCCAGCAGTAGAATTGATAGTAATTCCTACTCCTGATGGAAATGATACTGTAATGGAATCATTGCTGCTTCGTTCTATGAAAGTTGATGATATTGTCACATTGTCACCAACAGAAGCAACACTGTCTGATATATCAGTGCCATTAAGACTTATGAGAAGTGGTTCACTTTTATTGATAAAGCAAACCTACAAACATTAACATGTTAACTATACTTAATCATACACAGTACCTCAATCACATCAACACCATCTGTTAAAGCAAAGGCAGAGAATATGGTCGCCCTCGAATTATCTGCCACCATTGTTCTTCCTTGAAATTCAAAGTTACTAACATTTGTTCTCAACAGCACGTACTCTCCTAATCCATTAAAAGTGTATCTGCGTCCATCAGTAGTGGTTATATGTGGATCACCCCATCCACGAGCTTTAAGGTTAAATACGTACATGCACATTATGTGTGTGCACATGTGCGTGCATCTATTTAGCTTCATTAGTATAAAGAGTAACTGTGTTGAGGCTAGATCAATGCTATATTCAAGAAGTGCACTTCCAAATATGTAATGGCTACCTGACACTTAGGGTTTTATTCAACAGTCAAACATGTAGCTACATAGCTAGCCAAACAGACAAACTGTATTGGCCCCATTATGCATGAAGTTAAAATATAATATGCAGCTACGTCATGTTTTAATGTCTGACTGGTAAGCGATAACATCAATAAGTTTATGTAGCTAATGAATTACCAGTGAAACTAAATAACACTCACTTCTGCGCTGAGGAATATATCCTTGACAGTTGTGTGGTGGTCTTCTCTCATGATAGAGGTTACAATAACCTACAGCACTTAGACAGCATACCTCTTGAGGGTTCCTATCATATTCAATGTAGTTGGGATAATTTACTGTGTACGACCAGTAAGGATGATATCTGAGTAGTCCACCACTGCTTCTTCCTTGAAGAACAAGTGCACCACTAAGGAAACCACGAGTTCTTGAGTAACAACATTCTTGTGCTCCACCTAATGCATTAGGGAATCTCTCTATGAAGCAAAATGAATCATCTTTGCTAGTAAAATACCAAAACCTTCGATCCCGCCATGCTTGACGTGACGTACAGGGACATGCAATTTGACTCTTGCTAAAAGCAGAAATGCTTTCACTGCTTTCATATGCTTCAATGTCAGAGAAATACCAGGATAGACATTGGCTTCGTAGTTGTTCAATTACACCTGGATCAGCACTTATCTTGTATATAACATTAACATACTGGCTATTATCATTAGTACAATCAATCTGGTTGGCTTCTTCACGAGCAGTTAAAGGATGATTAGCAAAAAGTGTTCCTGCAGCATTATATCCAATGGTTGGGTACCTCCATAAACCATTCCATTGAATCAAATCACACATGTACGTAAAAACAGTATAAGATTCTCTGCCATCTGTTATCACCAAAGCTTGGTATGTGTTTTCCTGTTATTGATATGTATGTACAACATGAAATGTAAAGGACACTTGTATGGCTGTATTACATATGTTCTAACCTCTATGCATGGGAATCAAGTCACAGGTAATGAATGATATTAGACCATGTCACAAAAGGAAATGACAGAAAGGTAGGGCTGCACCTATTATGCTTTTAATTTTACCTATTATTCTTTTGAGAATTTCTTTTAAAGTTTACCTATTATTCTAAAATTATTCCCAACTTTTACCTATTATTCCCACTTTTTACCTTAAACAATTACAATATCCTACTTATTAAGTACACAACATAACATTTATTACCTTAAATGTGCAAGAATAGGCCCTCTACAGCATTTCAAGTTGTCATGGACACGAGAAATATTTGATTGTGGGTTTAAGTTCAAGTTACATAATCTAAGCCCACATGTTAAAGACTTTGCAGCAGCGTTTTTAAAGATATACTAGAGAGTTTACAAGTGAGTGTTTTGTAGTTTATACGTAGCAGGTTTATAGTGTAGCATAATTTAAATTTGCCTTATTATTCCAGCATAATTCCCTATT
This sequence comes from Spongia lamella, assembly GCA_963930835.1. Classification (NCBI taxonomy): domain Eukaryota; kingdom Metazoa; phylum Porifera; class Demospongiae; order Dictyoceratida; family Spongiidae; genus Spongia; species Spongia lamella. The sequence continues at coordinate 8,199,032 of OZ005751.1, read as the reverse complement.
ATTCCAACATAATTCTTATTTCTTTTCACTTCCTATTATTCCCAAAATTATGCTGGCATATTAGGCGCAGCCCTACAGAAAGGCAAAATTCTTTATGTAAGTCACCCACACATACACACACACGTACACACGTGCAAAGCAAGGCAAAGCCTATAGCTACTCTCATGGTCATGTCTACCCATGCACCATGTAGGTACTCTGAGTTGGTGCAGGCAAATCCTCCTGAGGGCAGGACTGGTGGTCTGCAGGTGGACTGTACATGTATATGTCTCATGGATGATGGTGTGGTCACCCCCCAACTTTTTAAGTGAATACATAGCCAGTTGGCATTTGCTTCCCTGGCTAATGCTAGATCCCCATTAATACTGTAACAGCTAGGTAGGTTGGAGCAATGTGAATAAACTTCCTTGTTCAACAGCAGCAGCTGAGCATTCAACCGGGAACCTCTTGATTAACAACACAACACCCTAACTATAGCTACTAGATGGCTGCTGCTCCCTGCACACACACACACACACACACACACACACACACACACACACACACACACACACACACACACACACACACACACACACACACACACATACACACGCACACGCACACACACCACATGTATTACATGCATTAATACACATACACAGGCGCATGCACACATGCACACTACCCTATGTAGCTACGTATAGCACGTATATATAGTTAGCTACGTACCTGGTTTATAAAATCTGTTATTGATGGATAATACATTTCAAAATAATTGAAATAATTAGAACCATGTGGATAAGGATGGACACCTTGCCATTCAGCCATAATCATAAACGTTCCAGAAAAATTTGTTGGCATGCTCAATTGAAGGAATGTATTAACTCTATCCAATATAAGATCATCGTTTTGGCTCCTTCCTCTTTCAAATGTTTCATAACAGATATTCCCATCTCTACGAATATCATGATCAGCCCAGTATGGGGCCACAACATAAAATCTTCTCAAATAAAAATGACCAGGAAATGGAAATGGATAATAGTAGTAAAATGGTCTACTGAATGAAATCACTCCATTAGTTCCAACCTACGTACAATATACCATACATGTAAAGTCAATCAACTAAACAATCATAAACAGATTTGTGTTATGTAAACTCACAAATGCCACTGTGTGTGTTTGCAATCCGAATGGAAAACCAATGGGAATGTATATGGCATCAGAAACTCCATCAAGATAACGTCTTAATTGTTGTTTTTGATTTGAGAAAGGAAGAAATGGCAACACTGTGTCATCTACATAAAGCATGACACATGTGTATATGTATTGAACATGTAAAAGCACACAAAACAGGTTGCTTACTGGATGGAAGTGGGGTAGGTGTAACTTGAGGAATACTGCTACTGCTTGCCATGGTACTTATTTCAGCTGATGATGACATAAAAACAGTTGTGCTTAAAGAAGTCACATCTGAAGTTGTGATTATATCAGATTCTAAAGGTGAAGTACTAATTATCGTTGCTGCCGTTATTGTCTCTAAAATATTGGTTGTTGAAAGGGAGGGAATAACTATTGGTGAAGTTGAAAAGAATGTAGTGGTAACTGCATCTGAGCTCTGTACAGCTACGATTGTTGAGTCACTTACTTCTGAGGTTGACACAGCAATGCTTGATGGAGTTAAAATTGCATCACTTGATGGTAAAGGTACATCTATACTTGATTCAATTTGCATTGTTGTACTACTCTGTAATTCAGCTGTAACTTGTACTGTGGATGATTCTGACGATGAAGGAGCAAATAAAATAGTTGAGGAAACTACATCATCTTGTGATGGTAGAGCCGTCATACTTGCTACTGGCAATGTTGTTGTTGTTGTCATGACTGTGGTCATTGCCTCTAAACTACTACCCATGGTTGTTGGTAAAGGTGTTAATGCCAAGCTACCGATAGTTGTTGTCGTGACTGCCTCTAAACTACTACCCATGGTTGTTGGTAAAGGTGTTAATGCCAAGCTACCGATAGTTGTTGTCGTGACTGCCTCTAAACTACTACCCATGGTTGTTGGTAAAGGTGTTAATGCCAAGCTACCGATAGCTGTTGTCGTGACTGCCTCTAAACTACTACCCATGGTTGTTGGTAAAGGTGTTAATGCCAAGCTACTGATAGTTGTTGTCGTGACTGCCTCTAAACTACTACCCATGTTTGTTGGTAAAGGTGTTAATGCCAAGCTACCGATAGTTGTTGTCGTGACTGCCTCTAAACTACTACCCATGGTTGTTGGTAAAGGTGTTAATGCCAAGCTACCGATAGTTGTTGTCGTGACTGCCTCTAAACTACTACCCATGGTTGTTGGTAAAGGTGTTAATGCCAAGCTACCGATAGCTGTTGTCGTGACTGCCTCTAAACTACTACCCATGGTTGTTGGTAAAGGTGTTAATGCCAAGCTACCGATAGCTGTTGTCATGACTGCCTCTAAACTACTAGTTGTTGGCAAAGGAGTCAATGCCGGTACAGTTAAAAATGAGGTACTGATGGTTGCATTTGAGCTCTGTGCAACTACAACTGTTGAATCATCCACCTCTAAGGTTGATATACCAGAGCCTGGCAAAGTTAGACTTGCTACAGCAGTCAAAGCGCTATCACCTGAATTAATAAAACTTGATTCATCTTGTGCTGAAACTGCTACTGTCGATACTATACTCGCAGTATCTTCTACGTTGGTTGTTTCTATTATCGTCATCAAATTATCGGAGATAGGGTTTTGTGCAAAGGCATAGCCACTGATGGCTAGCAACAATAATGATAGCTCCTTCCACATGTGCATGTACAGTAATCTGCATAAACAAGTCGTGGTATAGAATATACATACGTATATATAGCTATGTGCAATACCACCTTAAGTTTGCATATCATGATACCCTATAGCTTGGATATCATGGTATACTTTAGGTATCCATATACATGGACACAATATTGGCTAGTCTATATTATGATGCACTCTAATATCATCTGATAGATTACAATTTCTGCTACACAATGTGACCTTATTTGGTCAGTCCTCCATGGAAAGTAGCTAGCAAAATCATTGACTTACTGATGGTTGGGACTCAACCTTCATCACGGAATTCTATTCAGCATGTACATAGGTATACAGAGGCCATGGCATTGTTGTATTTTAGAGCTGCATGTGCAATACCATCGATACTACTTGGTATCATGATACCATGATGATATAGATACCTATATCTGATTGTCACATTTGTTAACAGTTACGTACTTCCGAGACAAATATATCTACTGTATGGTAGACATTCACTATATTGATGGATGAAATCTTTGCATGTGATGTGTGAGACAGACAGACAGAGTTTGTTCAGGGAGTGCATTCATGTTTATGAATGTATATACGTATGTATTGAGCTAATATAAAGAATAAACAACTTAAAACTTTGATGCTTTGGTGCCTAGCCACATACATGCGTACGAAGTTAGATGAAAATGCCATTTAAGGCAGCCAATACACTCGTCTTATATAATTCTATTGTCAGATGTATGGTGGGTAGCTATTGGTATTTAGTACCGGTTAGTAGCCTGTTTCACGTAGAAAATGGTGTGACGACTATAACCGAGACATTTATACCAAACTCATGCATAAAATATATTATTTGTGTTTTTCAACATTTTACTATGCGGCAACTATCTGAGGGTGGCGACTATCAAAGCCATGGCTACCAGTAAAATATAAAGATACCAGGAAATTTTCATGGAAAAATTGCTGTTTCACGTTTGTGAATCGGACGCGGTTACTTTTGTTGTGTAAAATAATCTGGAGCCATGCATGCTAGTGGGTCCTATGGCAGGCTGGGAGACCGGCAGTCAGACAAAATTCTGGTAGATTTTAAAATTTTACAATTTTAAAATTCTCTACAGATTGCATCATTAGGATTTTCACAGAGGTTCCAATAAGTTTAAAAAGCAGCATCCTCAAAAATTTGTAGGTATGTATATACCTTGAAAAATAGCTTCTCCATAACTTGCTAGCTAGCTATATACGAGTATAGCTATATACATGCATGCATGCTATATAATTATTCCATATAGCTAGTAGTACAGTATATAGACATATATTATACATTGTATCATACACTGTACATGCATGTGTCACATCAAACCAGTCTATATATATATATGTAGTTCATAATTGGTACATACAATATGCAAGCACTTATTTTACACCAGTAATGCAGGCACTCATGCACTGATAAACAGTGCATGTGTGTAGGATATAACTAAAGTTCCCTGTAGCTTAGCTATATTATTTATACTGCATGCACTAACAGCTATCAATCAGTGGGCAATTGAAATCATGTGATATTTCAAAACCAGTTTGATTTCCAACTGATTTCTGTGATTCCAAGCTTCAGAAATCAATTAATTGTGTGCATGATACATTCCGTGCTAAAAACATACATATGGCATAGCTAGCTAGCTAGCTAGTTTATGGAGTATATAGCCTATCATATAATAATGATGCTATAGTAGCTATTTGATATCTGATTTCCTGCTGGCTATATAGCTAGCTAGCTAGCTAATAGTTATTCCGTTCCGGCTTTAAGTATATACGAACTAGTATATGTACATGTTCATACTAACCTATGGTATGCTTCGTGCAATAATCGCGTACCGTGACTAACTAATGGGCCATCAAAACATCAATAACTTATCATCAATGACTAGGCGGCATGATGGGGGAGCCGAAGGTCAGGGTTGGTAACCAAGGGCTAGTAAACAACAACTTCAAAACATGATGTCTTTCATACTAATGTAAAGCTGGTGTTTGTGTCGCGGTATTGAGCATCAGTGCCGACGGAAGCCCGGCTTTGCGTCCACCGACCCTTCTGCCCCTATTAACACTTGCCCTAACCGATAATTTTGGTATGTAAATAACTAACTCAACCTATTTTTGAACAAAACATAACCCCGACAGTCTGAGAGACTAGCCACCGCTGGATTCTCGAGCCGAATAATTAAGCGCTGGACAGACCTATGACTGCTGAGCTCCTCGGCCGCTCCCCAGCTGCTGAGTCTTAATAGTAAGCCGAACACTTAAATGTAATACGTATCTGACACAATATAACTGGATACATACCTTATTATCTATGACAGTTTTCCTTACCCCTTGCCAGGCTAAAAATCTCGGTTCCCCGTTTCAAAAAAGTTTAATTATGACGTAATTTTACTGTATCTATGGATGCAAGTGTAGCGTCTCAACACCTCAAGTGACAGTTAAGTGATTAATTTTCGGTTCTGTTGAAGTCGTTGCTCTATTTTATCACCATGGTCAGAATGTTTGGAATAAGAAGAAATTTGCTAAGTTTATTGTGTGCTACTGTAGCTTTGTTCTGTGTGGGCCACGCAACCGGTTAGTTGTGTGGCTTGACATAATTATATTCATATAGTCCAGTGTAATAATTATAACTTTGATAACGTAACTCGCGTGCCAAACATTACGTAACTAATTTTCCATTGTTTGCTATTCATGTTAGACACTACCACACTGTTTTTCATGATCGACCCAACAGCAACCGTCACTGTAGGTACGTTACAATGTTGCTATCCTACGAGGGGTGTTAACTTGACACCATAACTGCTAATTGTACTGTAGGTATCACACCAACAGTTGTATCCGGTACTACAGGGCGAAGCAGTGATGACGACCTTTCTGCTGGTGCAATAGCCGGTATCGCAGTTGGAGGAGTTGTTTTAGTGGCTGGAGGAATAGTAGTCGTGGCTGTGATAATATATTTTGTGTGAGTAGCTATGAATTAACAACCAACCCATCCACTATAGTTAAAATTACATAAGCATGATATTCTTTTACACAGATGGCAAGCAAAAGCAACTGGTAAAGTTATTCCTGCATAAGATTTCCAAAGTCGACTAGAAAGATCTCTGTATATATATTATGTAACCTATGTTGTGTGTTAAATCCTCCCATGCCACATGTTGACAATCATTTTATTATTATATTTATTGTGTCAGCTTGGAAGCTAAAATACAACCGTATAGCTACTTATACTTGCAAAGTATACAATACAAGAAATTATAGTTAGCCATATTTCAACACTGTTACTTACTATCATATACAGTAGAATTGACATAAAATGACATTATTTAATGACATTGCAGACTGACAAGAAAATTATAAATTAGTAAAAAATGCTCAAATTTCCAGAGAATCATTGTCACTGAGATTACCGTTCATAGCTGGACGGGATGAGTCATCGCTTTCATCCACAAATCCATTCATGTGGGAGAAGGCTCCTTCACCAGGTAAATTGACTGAACCATGTAAGTACGAAATTGCTTGTGTTGGTGTTGACATGCATGATGATCGACTAGGCTGTAAACATGTCCACAACACAATACAATAAAGCACGCAGACATACACATATGCACGCACACACAAGCATTGACTTACAGCCCCCATCTTCTGTTTTGCATATTCTATTCTTATGCCACTTCCACGTCTTGAACTGTCCATTACATGACTACACAAAAAGGCAATATGTGATTAAAATCTTATACATTGACCCAAAAGGAGATGGCGCATGTGAGCTACAGAAGATACTGCTATGGAAACTAACTAGCCTAAGGTGCAAGAATCACTTGAAGTGTTAAACAACAACAGCAAACAATCTTGGTAACTACATAGTAATCTACACTTGATTGAATAGAACTGTAGGCAATTTACACAAACTTACATTCCCTATTGAAAGAATCCTTATACAACAAAGCAACACTTTAACCATATAACCTTTACATTAAGTATAATATTCTATTTAATTTATACACATACCCTTGCATTTCTTGCATAGCAGTGGTAGCTGACTCGATATCCTACAAATATGCAATAAAACTAAACTTAATAGCTGCTAAAACAAGCAAGAACTAAACTATAAGAGAGTGCTATTTTCTGATACATGCACAAACACTTGGATGGAGGCCACTGGCCAGGAGAGAGCTAAGTGTCCAATGATGTTGTACAACAAATAATTCCATGTATCTCTATAATGTCATGATTATTAGCTTATGGGATTACAAAGGATCGACATCAAAACTACATTATGCAACATGATCATCAATTTGTCCTCTAAAGAGCCAAGTAAAAGTTTTTACCATAAATGGTAAACTGAAGTGTATTGCTAGTAATCCAGCTAGGCCAAGCTAGTTTAAACTATAATCTGAGCATGCTTGGAATATTGAATGATGAAAACATCATGTTTCCATTTGCTGTTAATCCTTACTACATCATTAATTTCCTTATTTACATCCACCCCTTAATTATTTTATAAAAATCCCAGTAATACGAGCAGTTTAAAATACTATACATAAACACTCTAACAGAGCATACATGTGCAGATTATGAAGTCAGGACTGAGAGTGTTTGAACACATGTCAGCAACAATGACTCAGTAACTATAGGATAAAATCTTGCTCTAATATTTGCTAAAACAAATATACCTGAGATTTATAGAGGTCAATACCAATATAAATGACTGTTATATTTGAATAGACAAAATAAAATTAAAGATATGACCGTCTAAACTCATACCCATCGTTAATATTGACAGCACATGTTACACTGAAGCATACAGAAATTGAAAACCAGTAGGACTTGTTTAACCACTTATTAAGGCTTTCATTTCACATAAGTAGTTATTAATGTCCTTGAGACAGACACGCAAACATACATAGTATTACATACATGCATGCACACATACACCGCAGACAAAACTGATTTCGAAAAACCTATTTGTTCATGTCTTAAATTATACTTTATGCAACATGCAAGTACTCACCTTAAATTCTACAAAACAAACAGGCGGTCCTCCTTTAGTGTAGTGCTTGGCCTTACCAAAGCCATCATATCTATTAAGAGAAATAGGCAAAACCATCAGTAAAATTTAATATAAAATCTCTCCAAATATTACAGGTACACAAGTTGATATTTTACCATATTATAATTAATCTAACATGTATTGTATACAGTTTACATAGAAAACGCCCGATACAGCTTGTATGTATTATTTTGTAATAGTACAGTAAATAGCCAATAGGAAGGCTATTACACTTGTTTGATACCTTGCTCATACAAAAAACTGTAATAGGCCTGTAATTGGCTAATTTGTTGACATTACAATTACAAATTGTTGTCACCAGTATACAATTCCTGAATTCCCTTTCAGCTTCCTTTTAATTTCTCCACTGCTTAACAGGCCTGTATTAACGGCTTTTCTTCTTGTTCCACTAATTAATGAATAGCCGACAAGAACAGCCCAACAAGCTCGCCAGCAAGTTCTGGGATATCAGTTATTAGCGACACTATTAAATGACATGACCACACCTCTTCACTAGCTACCAAATTACACCAAAACATGTTAGATTAATTTGTAACAGTATGGGTTGCTGTAGTATTTGGATTAATTGCACTCGTAATGCTTAGCCTCGCACTATTAAAATTTTTTGCCTGCATTACTCGCGCAATTAATTCCAAATACTACAGCAACCCATCCTATTACATATACTAATACCAGGTGCTGTATAATAATGTCAAGAGTAAGTCATGTGAACAACTACTCATCACTAAGGAGCACATAGCAACGCATACAAATTTAATTCTTTCAGCCAGTACTTTAGTGATAGAACTTTTTAAAGGTGAACTGCAGAGCAAAAATTACCCCATGTTTTTATTTGATAGATAGCTTTAGCTAGTCATGCAGAATGCATAACAACAATTTTTATAATCTAATTATATGTTGTCTTCGAGTTATCGTTGGTCAAACATTGCAAAACGTCACTTCCGTAAAAATAACCGCAAGTGTTATACCTTTGCGTGACGTCACGGAAGGCCTAGTATGCGTATTATCAATGGCAGAAAGTGAAGAATGAAGTTGTTACGCGGATCTGATAACGATTCATTCCTCTCTGGATCTACAAATATCAGTGACGATGACAATGTTTCTGATACATCGATTTCGGCTGAGTTTGAAGTAGCACCGGTATCGTTTTTCGCCTGAACTAACGACAGAAAGTGCCATGAAGAGGCCTCAACGGGAAGGTAGATCCTGGCTAATCGGATGGTTAAGCCCAGAACGGGTTGGAAATATACTAATTGGCCTCGCAAATATCGTTCACACTGCACCAGACTTAAAAAATTCGGCTGGGTCGGCATTCCCACTTCGTCACTTTCGAAAGTGAACGCCGGCCTTCAGGCGAATACAAAGCAGTCCTCCGTAAAGTGATTGGAACACAATAAAGAATGGATAAATGGACCATCCAAATTACTTCTCTGCTCCTTAACGGGTTTTATCCACTACTTTCTTATCATGACGTCCTTTGAAAAGTTGTGAAGGCTTCAACCTTCCCCTACAACGCCGTCACGACCAGCCGCAATACAACGCCTTGGCATAGCTACTACACTTATATTTAATGCTAATGAATCGTTATATGTTTAAATATGCTGCTAACATTGCTATATCATAGATATATTAAGCTCCCCATGGCTATACAAAACTATGTATTTACCTTACGCGTGCTACACGGAAGTCCTTCCGTGACGTTTCAGTGGTCACTTCCTGAGATAAAACCGCAAAGGAGAAGTGCTATTTTCAAGTGTCAATTACTACTTAATCCAAGCAAATAATGAAAAAATAATTGATACCATGCATCACTATGATCAAAAAGCTTCCATATGAGCACAAGTTATTTTTCCATTGCAGTTGACCTTTAAAGTAGTACAAAGTTGTTTTAAGCCGAAATTCTTACTATAACATTATAGGCTAGTCTTCCTTTATAAGCTCCGTAACTCGCATGGCCCGCCCACTTTTAAAAACTGAAGTGCTCCATCTTGTTTGTACTGTACAGCCAGTAAAACGCCTTTTAATGATAAGTAAACGGCTAATACAGCATCATTGTCTTAGTTTAGTTTTTGATAGTAGTTTAGTTACGTAATAGTATCTTAGTTTTTAATAGCCTGGGGGGTGTACACACACACACACGCATGCGCATACCGACTTCCCAGACAAAAGCAACATCAAGAAACCAGGCACATGCCGGCCGCACTGGTTTAAAAATAGTTTATTGAGAAAGCAAATAATCATGTGTAAGTCAGAAAAACACTAAATGTTTTCAACATGCAAAGTTCTCTATAGATAGTTTAACCACTAACTTTTAACAGTGACTGATATCTTCTTCAGTGTGGTGAGGTCAAGGTTGGCGACAAAAAGAGTAGAGCATGGTTGACTATCAGTAAATTCGGTTGTCGAAAAAACATTACAGAAGTCAAATGACTGTCCAATGCTGTCGAAAAACCATTTACAGTAGTCAAATGACTGTCCAACCTGGCAGCCACCTTTTGTGCTTCATTCATACAATGAGCCTGTACAAACAAAATGACTCATAAAATATACACGGATACAATAAAGGGGGCACTAATTAGAAAATTCAACAATTACTTTTTATACAGTGAAGTACGTACAGGCAGTACAATATAAATCAAACTGGTTATCAACTGAAACACTATGCATAAACCCATTTTTGTACCATTTCTTCTCCTGAGATGTAAAATTGGGGCTGTGGAATCACATACTACAAGGGATAAAGGGCATACATACGTAATGTTAACTAGGTCAACATAATTGTCTATTCCTTTTGTAAGAGGTTTGTCAATGCTGATGATGATAACTTTTATTAGCACCATACCAGAAGAGGTTGGATGTATAAAATGTATTCATGTGCACACTGTATACGCATTCAAAATACAATTTAAAGGGATTAAATTATAACTACACTTGGCTTTATTCTATCCAACGGTTGTTCAAATTATGACTGCCTAAGTTGTGTAGCAATCCTTTGATATATGTAGGCAGGACCCACAAGGCTATAATATTCAAAAAGCAGTGTTTTAAGCATGTCCAACCTCCTCTGGTATCCGCCCATTATTCACAACAAAATTAAAACATTATTTTTCTTTTTCGTTATACAATTGAAACAGTATGAGCATTTTTCAAAGAGCTTTTCAACTACCGTATAGCTGGAAATTTTCGAGAGACAAAATTTTCGATGATTACCTCTTTCCAACTTTTCGCGAATAAATTTTCGAGGTACAAGGTCTTTCACCAATAAATATTATCTTAAATCCAAATTTCGAGGTTTTTATTTTCGAGGATAAGTCAAAATCCTCGAAAACCTCGAAATTTTTGTCCCTCGAAAATTTCCAGCTATACGGTAAAGCATTGTCAGAGTTTTAGACAACTGTTTTAGAATGCTCAAGTACGTGTCTCTTCTAACGTGTACTACTATCCTTGACAATATAATCATCCCACAGCTCAGATGACACACACAAATACACACACATACACACAAACACAAATAACACACATTATCACATGTGTACAGGTGAATAGGTAAATTTGATTATTAGATACCCAATTTTTACTCACCCCGTTACAAAACATACAAGCTTGGAAACCATTTCTTACTTGTTAAATTTCAAGATTTATACAACCATGCAAAACTAGAGCCATTGAACTACCAAAAATATTTTTATTAAATCATGAAAAAATCAACAGCATTTACAGTGATAAATAGTACGGTATTGCTCATGAATTATTATTATTTTAAGAGCGGCGCAGCATACGTATATACATAACACTATTTATTAGATAAGCATTGCTCTATTGTCAGTAGTGTACTTCAAACACACCATTGGCTGGTGCTGATAATAAACTGTACCAGTAGTTGACAACTGCAGAAAGAAAATACCACACATCGTATTGGTGCTATACACACACACATACACACACATATGGATGGGCGATAACAAAAATTCCGTGTCACGATATTTCATGAGGGTAATTTTCACATAATTGATATTACTGTATCACAATATCATTTTGGCCAACAACAGTGACAGTACTACAAGCACTAAAATTGTGAACATAGGATAAAGTATGAATGTTTATGAACAATGAATCTTACGAAAATCATGACATTGACGATAATGTTGTGCTGCCGATATCGATTATCGTGAAATTTCCATATCACGATATATGATATTATCATAATATTGCCCAACTCTACACACACATGTACACGCATACAAAAACACACACGTACACACTACACACACACGCATACACAAACACACACACAGTCACACACACACATACACACTAGAGGTGTGCGATATACAAAATTTTCATATCATGATATATAGAAGCCATTTTTATCACGATATGATATATATCACGATATGTACTTATGGTCTAAAATTACCACGAAGCATTACTATGAAGATATTCATAAGCAACAAATTTGTTATTTAGCAACAACATTATAACAACATAATAACATGTAAAGCACTATTCACACAATGAACTATGAAGGGAAATACTGAAATTAGTATATCATAATATAAAAACTTCATATCATATCACCAGGAGCCCATCAAGTCCAAATGACGAGGGAGCATGTAACTATTACTAGCCATATAAATGGCGAAATTCAAACATGGCAGCCTAATATATATTAATAGTAATTTCCTTATAAAGAGTAATTCTGTACAGTGTCACATGCTGCATCATCATTGCTGTGTTACGTATGTCATCACATTAATTCTGATGCTTGCATGCACTAATAATAATATCAATATACAAGACAATAACTTGCATACCACTTGTTAAAAGACGATTGTTACACTTTTTGCCTGTTTTTCACATCGCATAAGTCTGTTTATAGTACATTGTATACTGAATTATAATGTCTGTATTGCATGTTAAAGATGTACTGAAGTATGCACATTAATAATATCCTAATAAGGTAGTGGATAAGTTACTTTTTATACTTTAAGGTGCCATGTTTGAATTTTGCCATTTACTGAGTTACATGCTCCCTCGTCCTTCGGACTCGATGGGCTCCTGATATCACGATATGAAATTTTCCATCACGATACACAATATACTATCATATATTGCACATATGAACACACACACCCACACACACGCACACCACACACACGCACACAACACACACAAACACACCCACACACAAAAACACCCACACACAAAAACACCCACACACAAACACGCACACGCACACACACACACAACACACACAACACACACAAATACACACACACAAATACACACACACACACGCGCACACACACACACACACACAATAATTATACACACATACAGTCACTCACTGTTGAGGGTATATGATCTGTATCATTCATCATTTGTACTGTGGTCATGTGTGGTGATGTGGTCTGAGTTATCAGATGATTGCCATAAGCCATTTGTCTACATAAACAACATATGCTTACTTATGAGATACATGCATACACACACACACAAACAGACATACACACATACACACACACACACACACACACACACACACACACACACACACACTACACTACACTACACTACACCACACTACACACACACACAAGCACAAGCCAAGCACAAGCCAAGCACAAGCCAAGCACAAGCCAAGCACAAACACAAGCACACACACACAGAGTACACAAAACTTCTCACATTGAAGCAGCTTGCTGACTCCAGGGATCATGTGACATGTGAGGTTGAGATGAAAAGGGATTAGTTGTGAACATGTCTGCAGACATATTATGTTACAATAACATTTTAATGAACAGGTATCAACAATGCATACATACTTATAATGTATGGCTATGTACATGTGAAAGCAAAGCAGCACAGCACATACATTCTTGCCTCAGGCTTACAAGCAAGAATATTTTATTGACCAGGTTCAACAGCATTACAATCCTTATCAACTTTCATTGACTCTACTAGTGCACTGCAGTTCCTAAAGATCTTGTATTGTTACCACTGTAATTACTTTGTCCAGAAGGTAAATAAGCATACATGCACTCTGTGTGCGTGTGTGTGCGTGCGTGTGCGTACGTGCGTGCGTGTGTGTGTGCGTGTGCGTGTGCGTGTGTGTGTGTGTGTGTGTGCTGTCAACTTTAATAACTATTCACGTGAATGAAGCCGTAATAACCGCTTAAACAAGTTCTATATTATTTTTCAGTTTCTCAGTTTCTTTATATGGCAGACACACAAATAACTCACAGCCATTTCTGCCAGGACTCACTGCTGGGCCCATTGAGAGACCATTGATATAGCGAGGAGATGCCCGACTGTTAGCATGAGCAAACTCTAACCGTAATGTAATGCTACTCTCTGGATCAAACCGGATACCCTATATAATAAAGAACCTACATATCAAAGGCCTGCAAGAAAATAAATATATTTCTGTACAAAATGCATGTGTAACTATCACACATTCGTACCTGTAAATCATTTTTTGCTTTAAGTGCTTGCAATCGTGTTTGAAAGGACACAAAAGCGACGGGCTGCATATGAAATAATATTACAACAATTTGTAAACAGTTAATGTAAGACCCCAGCAAGCAAAATCTGCCATTTATGATTACAGGACCTATTCTAGCTCAGCCAGTGTACCGAACAATATTGTTAACATATGAAACGGATTCTACCAAGGAACAAAATGCATTGCAAAAAATAAATAATACACATAGCAGAGCATGAAATAAGTCGGACATGACATCTTCCGACCATTTTCCACTCTTGGTGTTGACCTGCACAATTCCCACTTTGATCTGACATGTGTCCAAACCAAAATTCAATGCTATAGCACAGGTTTCTACTAATGTCAGATCATTTTTGGCAAATGTCAGAACAAATTTTATGTTGTACTGACATGTGTCTGAACACTTTTAGTCTTTCAAGCTCTGCATGGTCGCTGTACAACTGCAGTGTTTTGTATCTTATCGACCCGCCCACATACTTGAGGTATCTTTCCATGCTTTGCCATCAACTTCAGGCTTGATCCAGCATATCCATCATATGTTCTAAACAAAAGGTATATTTCCCTGGGCCTCACGTCCATTGGTAGACCGCTAACGAACAGTGTACGAACCTGTGTAAACAAATACTCCATTTAATACCCACCAATAATTGTTATAAACCCGTAGTAGTTTGCAAGCAGTTGCAAAGTCAGAGCTGTAGATCTTGCATGCGTAAGCAGCGTATATCATTATTATGCACTGTGTTTAAATACTACAGTACAAAAAATTACCTCCTCCGAATTTATCTGACTTTGATCGTGGTCAGGCAATTCCATAGTGATTTTGGATTCGGAGAAAGGCGAAAAGGGCGAATAATACGAAAAGCAATCGTCTATCGACATCCAGATAGCCTTGTCTTTTCCACTGCTGATTACTAGACTTCGATTTTCTCCGGACACCATTAAACAATCGCGTGATCTTCTTAGTTTATTGTTTTCCATAGCAACAACGAAACTTCTTAGTTGAGATTGTCATTAATTTAGTGCATTTAGTTCTTTTATTTTGTACATCGTTTTGTTTAGTTATTAGAATATTTATAATGGTAAGGAACAATACCGCACAATTCTTTTAACCAATGTATTGTATGTTATTTCTAAATAATGCGCACTTTGTTGTTTTCAGGCAATGTTAAGGCGTAGCTGCATCACACGAGCCCAGGAGGAGAAAATTAGGGCAGACAATAGGAGGAGGGAGTGCGAGGTTCAAGACAGAACTAGGATGGTTGCGCAAGATAGGCTTTTAAGGTGGGCTCCAATTAAATAGTAAGGCATTTGCGTATACGATGCCATTACAGGGCAAACATGATGAGTGACGAAAGAGTAGAAAATAAACGTTACATCAAGCGGATTCAACAAGAAGTAAAGGAGAGGGACCTTGATGAGAGAATAATAAGAGCTGAACAAGAGAAAATACTGAAGCAAAAGCAGTTGGAGCAGGAACAAAAGCTTGCAATGGTAGAGATGACTTCGTCTGTACATGAATTATTGCTGTTAATGTTACTTGCAGGAGCTAGAAAAGTTGAAGCTAAAAGAAACAAGAGATTTGAAGTATCGGCAAAAAATCAGAGAGACTAGGTACGTAATTAGAAGAGATTTCTAGAAGGCATGCAAATTACACTTCAGCGGAAACCAACCTGCAAATAATAAGAATCAGGCACTTACACACACATGGTGTATTGTTATGTAAACAAAAGTATATTAGATTCCATTGAAGCACCAAACCTTTTTTCCCTGCAAGTACATGTATCTCAAAATGATGTAATAAAAGCCATCTCTATTGTATCATGCAGTGATGAACTGAAAGAATTAGAAGCTAAATTAAGAGCTGGCTATGTTAATAGAGAGAGAGCTGCCCAGTTGGCTGAGAAGCAAGCTGATAGGACGCTTGAAAAGGTACAATAATTGTGGCCAACACTTTGTAGCATCAATTAATGGAGCAAAAAGCTAGTGATGTGTATGTTATACTTGTAGCAACGTGAAATTGAAATAGCTACCATGATGAAAGAAGATTATGATGAAGCCATGAGGCAGCAACGACGACAAGAAGAAGAAAAATACAAGCTGAGCATTCAGTACCAAGAGGAGTTGGAAAGACAGCTAGAAGAACAGGTTACTTGTGTGCATGCATGCATACATACATACATACATACATACATACATACATACATACATACATACATACATACATACATACATACATACATACATACATACATACATACATACATACATACATACATACATACATACATACATACATACATACATACATACATACATACATACATACATACATACATACACAAATAATTTTTGATTTTTAGGAGCAAAAGAGGCAGGAGGCTTATGAAGAATTTTTGAAGGAAAAATTGATGATTGATGAAATAGTAAGAAAGATATACGAAGAAGATCAAAAGTAAGTAGCAACCATTAACAAAAGGATAATAAAATATTGTATGCATACTATCTGCCAGGGAACTGGAAGAAAGGCTCGAAAAGCGAAGAGCAACTCAACATTATATTGAAGAGTTTAAACAAAAGCAAGAAGAGGTTGTTTAACATAGTGTATACCAGTAGTGAGTTTGTATACTTGTAGTGGAAAGAGCGTGAACGAATGCTGATGGAGGAAGAGAACAAACGATTATTACAATATGCTAAGGAACAACAGGAACGAGAAGCAGAAAGAATGGCGAAAGAGAAGAAATCAGAAGAAACTAAAACATTGGTATATCAAAAGGTAAGGTTAACTATACATACATTAGCTGCTATTTACTTATAGCACATTTAATTGCTATATCCAGATTAGTGATGAGATTACCAGAAAGCAAGCAGAAATGGAAGAAATGGAGAGGTAAGATTTACAAATGCCACTTAGTAAATACGTATGTACTGTATGTTCTATTAGGATACGTAGTGATTTGCATTTTGAAGAGCAAGAAGAAAGGGATAGACAAAGAGAAAGGGTGTGTGTGTGTGTGCGTGCGTGCATTTGTGCTTTGAAACATCTTATATTACTGGTCAGTAAGACTCATGCCGCTTGTGTTTAGGCTATGATTGAGGCACAGCTTCGACAGCGTCTTGAGCTACAACAAGCACACCAAGACTACTTGGAACTGAAAGCTAAAAAACTGGCTGCACAGAAAGAGGAAGATGAAAGATTCCGACAAGAGGTACACAAATTTACATTGTTAAAATTTTAGTAGTTATCTGTTTTATCCCCACAAGATGATGGCAAAGTTTGCTGAAGATGACCGAATTGAGCAACTCAGTGCACAGAGGAGGCGGATGAAACAATTAGAGCACAGGAGAGCTGTGGAAAGACTAATTGAGGGCAGGAGGGCACAATTTCAACGACAAAAGGTTCAGCTTGTGTACATATACTATCACATGAGAGTCAAGATGTTATTGTTGTTTAGGAAATGGAATTACTTGAGAGACAAGAGGAGGAGAGAATGGATGCACTACGTCGCTCCATTATTGAACAAGAGCGCCAGAAATTACTCAAGGAGCATGCATCTAAGCTTTTGGGTTATCTTCCAAAGGTTAGTTGCGTTCTATTAAGCAGCCAATATTTGTCACAACCATGTTACCACAGGGAGTATTTAAGGATGATAGGGATTTAGAGAAGATGCCAGATGACTTTCGTGAAACTTACAAAAAGCGACAAGTGGACATATTCTCTGATGATGGGTGGCAATAGTCAAATGCATTGGGTTTATTTAAACAGTACAATAATATGTCATGTGGTTATACAACACTGTGTATTAAAATGTGTCAAGTTATTATATAATCAGATACAAACTACAAATAAAAAGTGCTAGATGCTACAGATACACAGAAGTGTTTAAGTTACAGTTTAACTACGTAAAGTTACATAACCATTGTCACTGTGTGTGTTTGCCTTAGTACTGACTCCAGCATCATCTGCAGGTGGCGATAGCAGAGCTCTTGCATCATTCTGACTTCCTGGTACATGATTTGCATTAACATACTGATAGCTAGTAGATACAATGGATGGATGCGTTGGAATATTACTGGGGGAATTCAGTACTGAATGACTTGCTGGGTGTGATTTGGGATTACCATTCAATACTGTCGACATCTCTATGTAACCACATGTACTGGTGCTGTTACGGATTGATGACTTTGTAGGTATCTGTGCGTGAAAGGTAGTTGTCGACAAAGCTTGTGCGCCGTTAGCTTCAATGTACGGATAGTCGTATGGTAAACTATTAGAGCCACGCTCTGCATATATATAGCCTAGATTGACCACCGTGGTTACTTCTGCTGGATAAAATTGACTAGATTTGGATAGTGATTTGGAAGATTTTTTATGCCTGTAAATTTATATATAAATTAAGTACCCAAACCATTATGCGTAATATAACTCACTTAGCTCTAATGTACACAATGATAGTACATACAAGTAATATCAGGACGAAGGCTCCCGCACTAGAACCAATGATGATGTATTTGTTGTAAGTTTCAATATTATTGCTACTGCTAGATCCATCATCTATAATATGCCACACAATGGTAATACTTCATATAACATTATCTTGCATGGGAGGATCAGTAGCACCACCAGCAATATTGTAATTACACCAAACATTAATAAATGTAAAAATAGTCCAACACTCAAAACTGCTTGTGGCGCTTTTAACAGGGCTTATGATAATGGTGAGTCATCAGACATTTTCTGGCCAGCAAAACAAATGTTGGGACAATTTTCAAAAGCACTGTATATAACAGGTATGATACATACGTAACTACGTATGTATGTAATATTGTTATTTAACAAAGTTGTTTACCTGATGATGACCACTGAATTTGGACAGCCCTTCCTATTCCTACAAAATTTTCTGCACACACTGCAATAGTGTATGTCTCATTGCTTAACAGCTCCAAAGTGTAATTCATTGAGTGTGTGTAATCACTTGCGGTCGTATCATTTGTAACACCATACTCGATCTATCACAAGTAAACGGTAATCATATCATAATAAACGTTAATCATATAACAGGTTTCTGTATAGTGGTTTTAACAATTAGTCTTTAGTTAGTTAATTAACAACCTTGTATCCTATTATGGCACCATTCGGGTTTCTTGGCATATCCCACTGAAGTACAAACACATCTGATTCTTCATCTGAGTTTATTACTCTTAGATTTTCTGGTGGTCCAGGCTCTATTATTATCAGACAGGAAAAGTTGTACATACAGTATAGCTAGTGGTTATGTATTACTGTACATAAAACAATACAAAGTCATTTCCAGATATCACAATATTTGCATGCTATGGCTTTTCTAACTACTTTTACATCCTCAAATGTGCAAACATGTTTGTGTAACGGTCATTGTTAATAATTATGCCTTACCGTCGTCTCCAGACATAACTCCAATTGCACTGCTAAAAGGACCAGTGCCATTAACATTAATGGCTGCGACTTTCACTGAGTATTTTCTGTGTGGTATAAGTTCATCCATTTCAGATACGGTGAAACTGTGAGACATGCACTCGATATTTGTACATGTTCTACTGACGCATTCACTGGTGACATTAAGTGTGTAGTTATGTATATCCAATCCATTATCCACCACTATTATGTACTGTAATATATCTCCATTACAGTCAAGAAGCTTTGGCCTGCTCCATGATATATGCAATCCAGCTGGGTTGACAGAGTGGCCCCTCACATATATTGGAGGGCCAGATGGCACTGTAAATACATGTACATAAATGTCAATGATACATACACACCCTTACATACATATATAGTGTTAGCTACGTATATCCTGTTACACAATTTAATAATAGCAGTTTTTCTACTCACCTGAAGTTAGTGTATTGAAATTTAATGAACTGAGACTGAGAGTTGCTTCAAACTGAGTTAGTGAAAGGTGGTACTCCACACCTTCCTCTAGATCAGCAATGACTGTGTTGACTTGTTGACCGATGCTAGCATTCTGGCAAAGTTCAATGACTTTTTTGTCTTTACGCTCCCATTTCTCCACTGCATTCTTAACCGTTGCTTTCCACTGTAGAGTGAGATTGTCTCTTGTGCAATTCCACTGTACATTAACAGCAGTCGGTGACACTGATAGAATTTGCAGTGCCAAGCCATCTGTAGCTAAATTGACACGCATAAGCAGTGAGGTGTGAGGATATCAAAGTACTTCATGTATATTAAGAGCTCACTAAACTACTAGCCTTAACATGATGCAAGTAAACATACGATGTTTAGCTCATGTGCACTAAACATTTATGCATCACTTAGATATAGTATTACTACTTATACTAGTAGCTAGCTACTTAGCTATTCATCTTACTTTCATTGTCACTCAGAGCACTAGTTGGCAGGACTAGAGCCAGTTGCAGTACCACTAAAGTCAGGCACCACCAAAGAGTATAAATCAAAAGCATTTCAGATGATTATAATGCATCCACTGAATGTACCGAGTGTGCTTAATGCCTTGTTTAATATACCCAATCCAACATGATAGTTGTTTGGTTTCAGTGGTTGTCCACACCCTAATGAATAATTTAGACAATACTTTCAAAAGAGACCGCACTACTTCCAAATAATGTAATTATCCTTATATGGCAATTTGTTTATAGTATTATCATCTACAATTACTATAGCTGAAGGTTGGTGGAAACCACCAGATATACTTCTATAGGTTGAACAATTAAAGCATAGCACATATAAGGATCACAATAAGTACATCCTTGTGTTAGTGGTCACTTCATGGATATAACTATATACACACCCATCCTATGGTCAACAATGCATGACTTCCTGTCAGTGGGCTGTATCTGACTTGGAACTGCTGGTTGCGTATTGTGTGATGCCCATGTACTGCAAGTTTGTTATATAATTATGATAATAATACTGTATAGATATACATAATATTATACCATAACTCATACATGCTATGTGTATATTATGGAACTAACAAATCCCAACACAATTGTCAACTGATTTTTTGTTTCCAAACATAGTCAGAGAACCTTGTGCATACATTATATACTACTAACCTTGGACCTTGGATAGCTACACTAGCTATACACTGCAGTTACTATACCGACTGATCGTCTGCCCCTTTGGATTTTTGTAGGTTGGCAAGAGACACTACAATGTCCGACACTGATGAGGTGTGGCATTGTACTCACCATCAAAATGTATACCTACCTTAATTATGCCAGACAAATACCCACTGTATGTGGGTGCTAAAATGTTTAAATGTTTGAACTGAATAGAATGTTCAAATGCAAATAGCTAATTATTCAAAATTCACTTTCCATTTATCCCTGACAATGCTAGTGTATGCACTGCAGACAGATCTGCTTCACAAACATTTGACCACTGTTTCCTATGTTGTGCAATCTTGTACCAACCTCCTTTGATTCCAAGTGCCCTAACATTCATCACTACCATATCTCTCCAGTGTCTTTTTGGGCCATGTCGGTAGGGCGAGACTTAATTGGCTCATGATCACCGAAAAACAGTTGCTTATACCCTATGTCATCCATTCTTGCCATACCTAAGGCAATATTTCCTAAGGATATCTGCCATGTTCTCGGCTGTCATCCTAAACCAGCCAGCCAGCTCCCTCAATGTTATCTGTTCCTTCCACTGCTTAATCTCAGATACATCCAAAATCATCCGAATACAGTGATAATCATGGAAATCTTCTAACCACCTAAATCCATACAACAATTAAGGTAGACAATACTACAGCGTGACACACACCTCTCCTAATCTGTACACTGAGTGCCGGCCCCATTGTCAAAGATAGACTGAGGATTGCAGGCATCCAAAAGAGCCCTAGCTGCCTATAAGTCTGCCTTTTCCAGTCTCACACCCACCTAATTGGCAACCTCACCATTATTGGTAATGTTACTTTCACTGCAGCTATCATGTGTCCAATTGATTTGACATCATTTTAGTAGTCTTCACTAACTAACAGTAAGGCCCCATCCAGCTGCATACATGATACAATCATGATGCTGCATCATCAGCAAACTTCGATTCTGTGATCTCCAGCAGTCCTGTCCTCCACCAACTTCTTCTCCATCTCAGTTATATCTCATGGTTACCCCAGCCTCAAGACAGTGAGCTCTCCAACAAGCTACCAAGTACAGATTGAAGAGAACTGGTGCCATAGTACATCCTTAATTGTCTTAACCCTTAACTCAATTCTAACTGCATGTGACACACCATGATGAATATCATCATCAGTGCCATCACTAACCCTCACCACAGCAGTCATGCATGTCATCATGAATTTAAAGGATCTGATCAGGCTCAATACCTGCTACAAGGCCTCTCTATAGATATCGAATCATATGACTAACAAATAGTGCAAATAATACATAACTCATTATGTTCTCTGCTCTTTTCAAACAACTGCTTGACTGTAAATATCATATCTACACATCCCCTTCCCTTGTGGAAGCCACACTAAAACTACACATGGGGGACCTGTACTAACTGTAACCTATCTTGCAATATGTGTCCAAACAATTTGCCTACTGTTGATCATGACCACTGGTATGTATCCCTTACGTATGTATATTACTTCCTGACCACTGAGAAGATGTACTGCCAGAGGCACATGCGCAGTGACACAACTCATGTGTATTCTGGGTAAAAAAAAAACAAGCATTAGGATCCCCGGCTTTCACCAAATAATGATCAGTGACCATCGGTCCAACATCAGGCGCTCCTGTATACTCTCACATCACTGACATCAGTACACAACTTACTGCCACTGATCTCTCCTGGTCATCACAAAATTAATCATATGTAGCGGGATGCATCCATGCAGATGCCCAGGTGTAATGCCTTTGTCATAAAGCAAGTATTCACAATGATGGTTATTAGCACACAGCTCAAGGAGCCCTTCTTCAGCTTCATTACAAGTATCAATCCCATGTGATTCCTCCATCAACACATCATCTCCTGCAGTTTCCCTCTTCTCTATGCGAGCATTAAAGCACCTAGCCTATATCACCTGCAGGAAGGGAATCCAAGGTGCCGGCTTTGAAGATCTTCAACAAATCTGGTTTTAACACCCATATGAGCTTTGGCTGTTGGAGCATACACTGATCATTATCAATGACAAATACCTACTGCTAGTCCACCTATAGAGCCTTGGCGTCACCTCTGTCCATGCTGAGCAATCCACATGCACTACTCTAGAGCTGACAGCCTCCCAAGACTCACCAGTAGGAAAGTATGTATGGGAGATAGCTACCGGTATGGGAGATAGCTACCGGTATGCTAGCCATCAAGTAGCTACATGGTCAGATTTTGGCTACTTTGAACTCAACTATAAATATCATTAGCTGGTGAGTTATGGCTTACCTTCCTTCATTCATATAACCCACAAACCATACTTAGCCCACATATAGTAAACTACCATCAGTTTCAGAACTTATAACTATTACTGAATGGCTTCCATACAACAAAACAATGTACGTCTGAGTCTATAGTTCACAGTTTCACACCCCCAATTTTGCCAAGTTAGCTAAATCTTTTATAATCTACTAACCTTGTATTGGACACTGTATAGCTATGTGGCTACAAGTTATAAATGGTAAATTTGGAAGTGAGAGCTAGGCTAGTTTTTCACCAGTACTTTTGCAGTATTGGTGTCATACTCATATTCTTGCTTGGACAGTTAGTTATACATATTTTATTCGGTAATTCACTTTATAAAAGTACATGTACACAGGTACCGGAACATCGACTGCAGAGGATCAGAACACACCATCTGGTAGTAATTAGTAGATGAGTGACTCAAACTGAAATTAAATAATTAACAACATCCTATCCATTAATTAATGTTTACAATTCATTATGACATGTGATCTATATATAATATAATATATAGTTACATAAAAACCACTTTTTTAAAATTCATTATTCCACATTTGTGATTACTAGTAGCCATAGTATCTATATAGCTATGGGTAGAACTTACATAATACATATAAATACACATAAATATACATAAATACACATAAATACACGTACATGTGATTAAGAGTAGCCATTCATTAGCTATACATGTGCCAATACTAAATAAAAAGTAATCTAATGCAATTGATTAACCACTAGACTTTGTTTTTGTTATATGAAGGATTCACTGTCATGGGTATGTTGAGATTAACGTAGATCGGGACTGTACAGTATCTTTCTGTTGATGAATGTTGTTCAACTTGTGTGGTACTGCTGTCTAAGCACAAGCCAAATGACTTCTTGAGTGCTTCTCTGTTAGATGGAAGCTCTTCATGCTTCTGACGTTTTGCCCTGAGCCTGTCTAACACTCCATGACTAGTTGCTTCTAAGCTTTTATCAGTTACAATGTCTTTTACTTCAACCACAGCATATGGTTTTACCAACTTCTTTTTGTTTTTGGTGATGACCTCTGCATTATTTACATGATCAGTCCCAACTGATGCTGTTTGTATATGCTCAGTTGTCACCTGTACAGAATTAATGCTAGAATTGCTATCAGCACATGTATGTATCTCTCTCCTTGGATATTCAGTTTCATTTGGAAGTAGTGTTATCCCAGGCCTCACATTTACTGAGCTACAAGGAACTTCATAATCACCACAGGGAGGTGCATGGACGATCTGAAGATATCCTGGACGAGAATGTAACTGACCCTTCCTTGACTCTTTACCAATCCCATAGACAACACTTATGTAATGTAATCCATTTCTGTCCCTTTGCTTTCTTCTTCTGCAAGGAAAAATAAGTAATGACTTGATTATGATTTGGCAGGAAGTATTAAGATGATAATTACCTCTTAATTAACCAGACTGAAATCAGTGCAATCACCACCATCATAACCACTAACACAAATGCTGCTATCACACCACCAGCAATTTCACCACCATTATCAGATGTGGATTTGGCTGACATGGTAGTAGTGGGAGGTGACACAGTAAGGTTTGATTCTAAAGCTATAAGATTACATATATAAACCATGCATATTGTATGTATATCAATAGACTTATATGTGTATCAATACGATATGTATCACGATATGGCAATATATTGATATAATATTATTGTTGCATCTCTAGTGCATATAGCAGAAGTTCACATTGAAAACAGCTAATAAGCAAAGAATTGTACACCTGTATATAACACAATGTTGTTTTGCAATGAAACAGTTCAATTAACAGTTGTATTGACTATTAAAATTGTAGCTGCAAGAAACATTAGAAATAGAATCCTTGTAGATTAGTACAAACTGGTACAACTTAAATGTGCTTCACTAGAGTGGTTTTAACAAATCTATCTGACATGCAAAAGTCACAACTTTGGGATGCTTTCCAGGTTGTGTTATGACACAAATACTTGTATACAACCTCTGTATGCAGTGTGATATAACAAGCACTACTTATTCATAAACATACCTCTTCCTGATGTTCTATGCACTGGACGTCTTAATAAAGTCTTATTTTCACTGTAGTGCACTGCGATCACAATAATATACTCTTTCTCAGAAATCAAATTCTCCAAAACTCTAGTAATCTGTTTTTGACTTTTGTTTTCCCATTTGAAAAATGTGCTTTCAAGTGATCCACCAATTGTTCCAAATGTTATGTTGTAACTCATAGTGGGTTGGCATGTATCTGGGATGATCCATGTAAGTGTAATTGATGCTCCAGTTTCAGCAGATGGCTCAATTTTTTTAAATCTAATTCTTCCACACTTACGTTCATTATAAGTGGCTGTAATGTATAGGATGTGTATATACAAAGTATACATACCATGCAATAACCAGTTAGCTATGTTACAAACATGGCTTTACCTGTTAAGGGTTGTGTTATACACAGCACAATAGATATCACAATCAGAACTGATCTACCTCTCATAGTTGGGTAGCTATACACCACACCACTTACAGCTCCACGATGTTTAAATGAAAACGAACAGGAACACGTGTGGTCAGTTTTTATATGGTAGATAGATGTGGTCATTCAGGGTGCTTGGTTGGCTTCCCGCAAAACCTTCAGTGGGAAGCCGTACTGAGTTTGGTGATGATAAACAAGTGTCTCTTCAAAGACACCCTATGACTTGTATCCATATATGATCACAAGAGCTGAACTGATTTAATCAAAGTTAAAGTGCAGTTTTCATTAAATTACAAATTGTTACACCTTCTAGCCATTGTGACTGTCATCATCATTATTCATTGTTTCACCATCCAGTGTGGAGATGATTTAATTGAAAATATTCAACAGTTTTGGTGGCCATG
Source organism: Spongia lamella (assembly GCA_963930835.1). Taxonomy (NCBI): domain Eukaryota; kingdom Metazoa; phylum Porifera; class Demospongiae; order Dictyoceratida; family Spongiidae; genus Spongia; species Spongia lamella. Next base: position 8,172,303 of record OZ005751.1, on the reverse strand, counting down.
CAGTGACTCTCTACAGCTGTTACTAAGAAACACAAGGAACTTCCAATGATGCATGTATGGAACTGGTTCTGACACATGAGTAATGTAGTCATGCATGTTTTGAAAATTTTGATTTAGTAGCTTTTGTTGCAATTCAGTGTAGCGTGGATGATAACCTATGTCACGTGACAATAATAATGTTTAGCTGGTTATATGCACAGTAGCAACCAAAATGTATAGCTAAGGATATAATTATACTGACATGCATCATTACTCTAATTTTATTCATCATTTAGAATTCCTTCACTTTCTCCTTCACTTTCTATACGTAGCTAGCTAGTTAGAAAGCGAAGGATTCAGATGTCATAAACAATTAACACAAATTTGTTTCAGCTAAAGTGACTTACAAGTACAGCATGGAAATGATCTATAGCATTCAAGTTATGGATACTCATCAAGCTACTGCACCTAGAAGATCAAATTAGATTTTTATGCAATAAACACTTTGGTCATGTACACTGCCTTTTTAGCAAAGGGTGGTTGATAAGGTATATCCACCCGTACTGTAAGCAAAATAACAACACCCTATGCTAAAAAAGCACCTTAAGCCATCTATTGCCATGCTATACTATAGGAAAGAGTGTAAACATTAAGCAGTTTGTGGTCTATCAGTTACGTAGCTATAGCTATATACACAAAATGTCACTGGCCAGCTAGATACTTTGCTTTCATGTCAATGCATTTTTATCTGAAGCCTCAAGGACTTAAGCTCCTGCAGCTACAGCTAGCTACATACATCATAGTTCAGCCATTAGCTAATGGAATGAATGATTTAATAAGATAAAATATAGCTACAAACCCATCCAGTTGCAGCCATACATATATAGCAATATAAAGTACTTTGCGTGGGAGGATCAAAGCAAAAAACACTGCTATATTGTTCATATAGCACCGCAAGGTGTGAACAGTGCTATATGAAGCAGTTATAGAACTGGAAAAGACTTTATACCTCTTGTTTTTGCTGTTTATACTGATGGACAAGGTAGTAAACAGTATAGGAAACAAATATATTCAAACCATTAGTTATGTAGGCAAAAGTGGGATGTTTCATGGTGGCATGCGAATTTGCAGAGGTAATTCTCCATAACAGTTAGAGCATCACCTTGCCTTGTGCTATATGAAAAATAAAGCAGTCGGCACTCGGCCTCGATGCTAATATATGTAGCACTTGGCAAACACCGTATAGCTCCAAATTTTCGTGGTTGAAAATTTTCTTGATCTTAGCTGATTTTCGTGATTCGTCATTATTTCGTGATTTTGAAGTGTGAAGCCCTGTACTTAAGGGTGCATGGTGTAAAGAAATTTTCGTGGCAAAAATTTTCGTGATTTCTGTGTAATTCACAAAAATCACGAAAATATTCGACCACAAAAATTTGGAGCTATACGGTATACAGCTAGCTATGGGAACAAGGTAATTATTACTCCCACAATTCGTGGGAACAAGTTATTCTATTCCCACAACTTGTGGGAACAAGGTAATGATACTCCCTAGCTGCAATATAAGCAAATATATATCTGAGCTGGTAGAGGAACCTTCTTTCATCTATGAACACACAACTATTTTCATACAATTAAGATTAACAAAATTTGATAAAAGTAGTTATAGTTAATTAGCTACACACACCACAGGTAGAGCTGGCATTTATTTAATTTGTACATATATGGTAATCATATATCTTACTGTTACCAAATAAGTACAGGTTGGTGTTATACACACCATGCAGGGATAATTATTGGTATAACAGCTATACTGAAAGGTATAAATCAGCTAGCTAGCAATAACATGTGACATCATACAATTGAATTAATTATCAAAGACCGATGATAAGCCTACACATAGCCTCATACATATCCTGCATAAACAGCAATAGATGAGTGTGCAGTTATAGCCACATCAATCAACACCAAGTAGGCTTTTAAGGATTCATATAGACACTATAGAGCTATAGAGCTAGAATACTTATCATTTGACATTCAATAGTTAGTCAATCTATTTATGAGGGGAATTAATTAATCCTCATATCAGTTAATATTTAATTCCATGGACTGGCAGCTAATTGTAGCCAGCTGGCTACATGTAGTTCATTGCAATCTATAGCTAATGCAGTCATTTAATTGCTCAGTATATAGCTAGTTATCAATACTCAAGGCTTTTGCCAACTCAAAGATGTGATATATAGCTATGGGTATTATATAACTAGCTAAGTGACATCATACTAGCTATATGACATCACAGCATAAAATAATATATTATATATTGGGAAATTTAGAGGTGCAAAATTTTTGAGGATGTTCTTTTGTATCAGGCAATTATTATAGCTGTACAAAATTTTCGAGTAGCTAAATTTTCGTGGTTGTGAAGCTAATCCATGTAAACAGCAAAATTGCAAAATGCTATATAGCTAGCTAATAAGGATCATATCAAAATATATGTTGTTTATGTTTAGCTATAGCTAGCTACCTATATGGGCTTCATTCCTATAGTAGCTAACTACTGTTTATAGTAAACATACATAACCAAATATGTAGCTAGCTTTCCTCCATGGTAACCATAGTGTTATTGTTAGCTATGACTATGCACATGGATTATAGTTAGTTACCTTTTTAGTTTCTCAGCAATTAGTAGCTAACTGTGTTTATAGGCTATATCATTGGCATGTTAGCAGTTTGTTAGCTTTCTCATTACTCCTTTCTCCAAAGGCAAGTATCTATGGTTGCATGGCTTCATTCTTCATTCCTAAATAAAGCATCATTCAGTAATTGTATAGCATGCAGCTAACTGCGTGTTTAGCATAAATATAACCAACTATAACTTCCCGCTCCATGATATACATTGTTAGCTACATGGGGATAATATATCAAATTACCTGTTTAGTTCCTCAGCAATTAACTGTGTTAATTGATAGCCACGTAGCTAGCTACTAGGGTACGTCATTAATTGGCATGTATGTAGCTATAAGCAGTTATAGCTAGTTTCTTCATCAGACAAATGTATAGGTAGCTTTTCTTATCTATGGATCATCATGCATGGAGCTCAGTATAAAGCAATGCATGGCCTAATTCAATAAAATCATTACATATTATTACATCAATCGTCAACATGCATTTCAGTAGCTAACCGAATGTCAATTAAATAATTCATGCATGCACGTACATGGCAAATACATATAAAGACATAGCTACATAGCTAGCTAGCTAGCAATTTTCACTTGAATTAAAAGGACCCAAATACTGTATCATCAGTTACATGTAGTTAGCTTTAGCCATAATATTATGACTGGTAATTGACATATCCATGGCAATCAGGAAATTACATCTGTCATCTCTGAATATAAGCATTGCTACCATTAGCTACTTTTGGTTTTAGGATTATAGTGATTCAACCGTTCTGTCTTCCTTTAGGGTCTAACCAGTATGGACATAATGGTCTCATCAGATTGCATCAGATTGATTCTTAGTAGCTACTGTACAGCCTAAAATTTTGATGGAAAATATAATTGATGCAATTTACTTGCAGTTGCTATTGTGCATATGATTTCACTTAGCTACCGTGTACAGTCATGCAAAATTCTTCCTCCAGCAGCTATTTGTATGGGCTTATCCATTTCATCAAAATTTAACTTATATAATTTTTCCTAACTCCAATTCGTCACAATTTCCTATACGGTAGTTAGGTGAGCTAACCTGCTAAATTAAAATTGGGAGACATACAACTACATACATTACAGTTACACACAGAATTAACTTGCTGGCTGTGACAAATACAAGACCTCGATCATGCCGGGTTATGATAATTCATGGCTATAATAATTAAACAATTACATATACAAAATCAATTAATACTAGAAACAGCCATACAGAGTGTGTGCATGGAATGGAAGGCAGAGAAAGACTGACAAAAATGTCTGAAGTGTAATTTTAAAATTAATATTGAAAAAGGTGTCTGGATAACTACCACTGAGGTCAGTGTCAGATGTGAAGCAAACATGCAGTAGCTACTGGCCAAGCCTAATGGTGACTCATCAGTCATTGGATCTAGAACTACAAGGAGCAACATTGAATCCAATTGGTAGCCAACCAAATTTTTTGTAAACATGTTATTCATGCAGTTATGCTGCAAGTACGGGGGAGTAGCTACCATGGTGGGATAACTCAATAACTGAAAACCCACACAAAAGAAAAGGCCATCCGGCTGGCTTGGAAGACTATTTATCACAGACTTGAAAGTTACTTTGCTAACTATACCGTATGTTATATGGATAACCCACCCGAGCTCTGGCTTATCCCTGCATCGTCAAAGAGTTCTAAATCTCGTTCTAAATAATGCCCTTTATCTCTAATTAAAGCGTACCAAGACATGTGCGGTATATTGATACCGTTATCATTGATTCGTTGTCTGTCACAGTACGGTTGATGATATAATGCATCAGGCTAGGCGAACTCTTGAAAAATATGGCTGGAAAGAAGGTTACAAAATCATTATAGAGTAGGTATATTTACACATCACGTGCCACAGGCAAAGGCTTAGGAAAAAGTGAAGCTGGAATCGCGCGTGCGATCAAAGTCCCATTGAAAACAGATACTTCTGGGGTACATAGCTTATGTATCTTTGCACTCATATCTTTCTCCGCCTAGATTGGGTTTAATCCCAGTGAAGATTTCACCAAGCATTGGTGGACTGAGAAGTTCAATGATACAGCCAAAAGTATCAATGTGGAACACAAGAAGGTATTGGGACGCATAAACAACATTTTATGGTTGTTATACATGCATAAATACACACATAAACCCCAGGTACTTATGTATCTATGGTGTATGTAACTATTTGAAACAACATGCTAAGAATTCTCAAAATTTTATCCTCACAAATATATAGTAATCCCATTGTCAAAAATTTACCCATAAGAATTCATCAAAATTTGTTCTGTAGCTATATATGTGGCGAATGACAAAGGTATCCTGTATATCCCATAGATAGTGTATAATGTATGTGACTTCATTCAGTTCATTGTATTCCTTAACGTATTGTTTTCTACTTTCTCGCCTTATACAATATCTTACTATTGTATTATATCTTACTATTATTATGAAATATGTAGCAAGTTCTTTCAACTAGTGATTTCTAGTGAATGTAATCAAAGTTGCTGAAGGAATCCTTAAAACATTATCTATGCATGATTTCATTTTAGATGTAAAATAAATTTGGCACATCCCCATATGCATCAGAACAATGAAGTAGGAAAAAATTCATTCTCAGAAACATGATATAATTTGATCATTCACTAGAAATCACTAGTTGAAAGAACTTGCTAACCATGATCACACTAGCATTTCTGTGCATAAAATTCTAGTTGAAGTGCCGGATTATAAAACTTGTGGCAGTTTTACTTTTCTTGTGTAGGAACAATACATTTGCCCTCCCAGCTCATCTGTAGACAAAGTTATAGCCATCATGAGTTGTACAAGTGTTCTTGTGATTGCGAAATTCTGTCGGGAATAATAATTTTTACTGTTTTCATAAATAAATTATTTTACTGTCTCAAAAATAAGCTTTTTATTTTTTATAGTGGGTGTAGTCTACAGTGAGATCCTTGAAAACTATGATTTAATTCACAAAATTTTTTGATGAGAGATACACAGCCTTAAAGTATTCTCCCTTGAAAATTTCTATGGGTACATGTAACGAAATGTCTCAGGCCAGAAACCTGTCAATATTGCTAAGTTGTATATTCTTACCTTCTTGTTTATGATCATTAATATTTTAATTGATGACAATAGGAATTGGTTTAGCAAAAGGTTACAGTGAGAACATTGGGATGTACCATAGGATTGTTCATCATAGGGTAGTATAAGTGATGTTTCTCTTGTGTGTTATAAATTTCTTAATATCCTCCATCATATCTAGTGTTGTACATATGTGGTGTGTGTATGTGTGTTTGTGTGTGCATGCATAAGTATCCTATTGCATCTCTAGTACTATACACGTGGTGTGTGTGTATGTGTGTGTGTGTGTTTATGCGTGCGTGCGTGCATAAACATCCTGCTAGTTTCAGGTCAGTTACACAATCTGGAGATAGTTTGGTCAGTTACATAATCTGGAGACAGTTCAGTGACCATGTATGCACAACTAAGGATTTCCTTAATAAAGTCTACTGTAAGCCACAGGATGGCCTTAGTTTTGTCTGTCGAATGATGTAAATTTTATTTAAATTGGGTCTTCACTGAATATTAATTTTATCTTAGCTACCATTTTGTGTGGGCAAAAGTCTTGAGCTGTGGTAACCATGGTATAAAATATACCACAGTTGTCTTATATGGTCTGTCTGCCTTTAAAGGATTACGAAATGTATTAATAGCCTGTTACGCAACATACGTGTGTTACTTGTGGGATTCGTTTTAGGATAAAGTTTAATGAGTTTATAGGCGATTTTCTTTGATGCGCTAGTGTAATAATGTCAAAGAAACTAAGTATTATTCCAATACTGAGTCAGGAAGCATCTAAGAAACAACTCACTACAGTCTGCTATGAGAGGTGCCTTTGACTTCACAAAGTAGGCCTATGCAAAGTGTAATATGAATGTTATAATACAGCCTCGCTTGGGATTTTCCTGTTATATACACACTCTCCCTCCGGCGCTGCGTGCCCTCAGCCGTCGTATGTATATCAGGCAAACCCCTTGCCACTGTGTCATAACTTATGCATATACAGCCATGCTACTTGCATTCACTCTGTATGGTCAGTGTATATATTTCCTATGCACCAGGTGAATAATATTGCTAGTGTAGAAATTCAGAACTCATAATGGCATTCAGTAGGGTCTGGAAATGTACTGAGAATTTAGAAATGAGAAATGGAAGAAATGAATGAATATACATGTTTGGGTGCTTTCTAATGGAATTAAAATATGCTTTACACAGTTAGGTACATAGAGTATAACGTCAGCTGATAATTGGCAGGATTTCTGATGTAGGGTGCAAATGGCATGGGAGGAGGTGCTTCAGCCCCCTTAGCACCCCCCTAAATCCGCCGCTGACATTGATATCGGGCTTGTGAGAATGTTTTTGGTGGACTTCTTGCATGAAACAGATTTCAGATAAACAATGCAAACAATTTTAATGTAAGCTGCAGTGTCAGTTGAGAAATTGCTTATTGTATGATGAGGAAATTGCACAGAAAATGAAAATTGTCTGCTTTGTAAGCCATGCTGTACTCTTATCACTATATACGTACGTATGTCACCTCCATGCATTCTCGGGCTCGCCCCTTGATGCTGTGAGCATCTGTCTAGTTGGGGTGAGCCTGAGCGAGCCCCACACTAGTGAGTCTTTGTGTGATCAACCATGCAACGAGCAAAAAAAACAAGTGCTATCTTTATAGGTTCATAGGATAGTTCATGCCATGATGACTGGACAGTGTAGATTACTGGACTGCCTTATATGTTTGTATGATAGTCTTTGATGCCATGATAAATCTTGGTGTGGATTACTGAGTTTCCTTATATGTTCGTAGGATCGTTCGTGCCACGATGAATGGACGGCGTAGATTAGATCTCTCGGGCTATGATTAGCCAGTGGTAGATTATACGTGGGATCCCATTGTACAATCGAATGGAATACTTTGATAGACATAAAGAAGAAACACTCAGGCATAGTAGAGGGTTATACAGATTACATATGGCCGGCTAGAGAAAATCGGTACTCAGACGTCGTGCCGGAGTATGATGCTGTAATTTACTGTTATAACATAGTGTTTCCATGATGTTACCTGTGTGAATCAGCAGTACATTAATAAAACTAATTGCATTTTACAGTCATTATATACATAGCTACCATATAGCGCAAAATTTTGGTAGGGTTAATTTTTGGCGGATCGTTCCTAGTCACGTGTTTGGTGGGGAAAATCTTGGCAGATCCTGCATAACCGGTTTTTCACCACGGCACTTCCCATAAATATATAAATTTGGCAGAGAAAATTTTGGCAGATTAAAGTAAATCCGCCAAAATTTTCCACCACCAAAATTACCCACTATACGGTATGTCATGCACCTCCATGCATTCTCAGGTTCGCCACTCGATGCTGTGAGCATCTGTCTAGTAATCCAATTATTTTACCAATTATCAGTGCATCACTGTAGTTATGGTAATCGTATATTGTGATACACACGTATGGTAATTGTGAACATTGTGTAAAACCTTAAAACAATTCTTCACGATATAAAATGCGTAATGTTAGTTACTGTACAAGGTTTAGAACATCATTTCACTGTCTGCTGTGTTTGCTGGTGCTCTCCATTTATTTGTTTCATTTGTTGACTGCCCAGTGCTCTTTGTGGTTAAACATAAACTATAGACTATATGGTAGGGATTGGGTGTTTATAAATAAGACAATTTTTATTGTAACATAAAATTTTTATGGTTACTGGTAAATTTTTATGGCTAACTGGTATTTATTATGGTTATTGGTAATATATAAAATTACATTACAATAAACAGTCACAGATGCTGTACAAGAGCTGTGATGTCATAAGCTAACATGTGTTTTTAGTATATTTTTGGCATTTGGCAAAAACACTTTTGAAACTTAAATTGGGAAAGCTTTTAGTATGTTCTAATTGTGAAACCTTGAAGATGTTTTTGTGAATCATGCTTGTTCAAACAAAGAAGCCAGCAGTTCTACAAAACTTCTCCCTCAGAAATAGCTCGCCTCTTAGTTACACAGACTCAGTGCAACCTATGTAATTATTAGCCATATTTGAGCACAGTTCTACACGTAACAGCCAGTAATTGCATGAGGCTGTTACTGTACAGTTATTCTCAAATACATGTGATTACCTACTAATCATATAGCACAGCCTATAGTCTCCACTCCAACCCACTCTTTCCAGTCTGAGGCACGCTCACAAATCTTGTTCCTCCCGTATCGCCTGCTATAGTAACAGCATGCCTGTTCAGTTACGTAAATAAGTTAGTGTCAAAAAGTTCTTTTAGAGACTACAGTATACAGTAACTTGCCATACAAGTCAGTCACTATGAATCTCCACGATTCTCCAGTGCTATTACATGATTTTATTTCTGCTAATTATGCCAATACCGTATAGCGTAAATTATTGGCAGTGGAAAATTTTGATGAATTTGACGAATTGTTACTAATTCGTCAAAATTTTACTTGATTTCTAGAATATGATGTCATCATACAAGCATAGAATAAGCATGCATGCATGCAAGGCATTCATCAATTTTTTCCTTGCCAAATATATCTGGAAAAGCAATTCGTTAAAATTTTCCGCCGCCAATAATTTATGCTATACAGTATTTGCTGCACTTAAATTGCTTCCTGTATGCCCTAGGCTACTAAATTCATCCAATTTGGGATTAATTTCATAACGCCACAATATATTGCAGGCTCCTAAAATCAGCCAATTGTTCTTTTGGGTGATACATGGCATAGCTTTTAAAAGGGAACTATATCACATCTCCTTCCTCTAGTCAATATAGCTTTGTGGATGGTGTTTTGACCTTAAAATCTAATAATTTCATGCACATGTTGATCATTTGTACCTAGCAACCTGAATTTTATAGGATTATAGGATCCATGGAGTGGATAGTCTTACCAATTTTTACCTACATCAGTTAAAAGTTGATAACTTTTTACCATACATTTGTATTGTGAAGGTCCACCACCTAAATTAATTGTAGAAATGTAATACCCATTCCATGGATATTGTAAAATTCATGTTGCTAGGGACAACAGATCAATATGTACGTGACACTGTTGCATAATGCACTTGCGAACTCCCTGGCCCAGTAATAATAATAAATAGGGCTCCAGTTTTAGTGTCCAGATATTTGGATGTCTTAACGAATAAATACCCAACTATTTGTTAATGCTAAAAATGCATTAAAATGTAATTAAATATTGTCATAAGCAGAGCACCGTGCTAATTATTTAGTTTTAGTACATATGAATTAACGACCAGATCTTACAAGTTTACTAAGTGTTATACTGGACTACTTGCAGCAAAATTTGTGGGGTTTTTCCAACTGCATGCACATTTTACAACACATAAGTAACCGGATGTTGATTTTACTATCCGAATACAAAAATTTTAACGAATATCCAAATATTTGTTGCAGCCCTAATAATAATATGTGACCCGGCATGAAAAAACCGAGCTTATGTACACAAAGTACATCTATTCGTATTACAGTATATATCTCCTTTACTATTTCAGATATTAGAAATCTGTAAGTTGCATGAGATTCCCTATGGAAAGCTGCATAAATGGTGAAAATTTTATTAGACTCTTATGATTACTTATAAAGTTATTTAAGTTTGAAATCCAAAAATATGGTCAATTTTTATATGTACATAAGCCCTATTTTCTCATTATTATTGAGGATCATCAAACTTTCTGCTATAGCTACAGTACATAAAAATTCATTTTGTTTGTGGGTGAACTGTGTACATGTTTTTTATCACATTTTTATCATAATTTCCCGTCAATAGGATGGAGTGCTTGTCTCTTCATCTGGAGCTCAAGTAAGACTTGGCAAGCGGAAAAAATCATACCACGATGCATGTAAGAAACCTCCACTGCTTTACAAGCGGTTTGTAAAGGTACGTACAAATATAAATACTGAATATAATAACTTTGCTGGTGATTTCTACTGTTATCATAACTTGTATGTATTTATTTACATGAAGGAAAAATATTATGTATTTATAGGGGACTGGAGAAGACAGCAGTGTAGCAGTGAAATCCATGAGCATTCAACGGCCAATGACTCGCACTGTGTTAGTTTTGATATGACAACTGGAAATTTTAACTCTGCGCTTAACACATGCATACAGTTACTGTGTGCATTATGTATTATTGCAAGGGAACTAACTTTTGTCTCTAAGTTTTAATATTCCAGGCCTCCGTGTAGTATATACGTAGATCCATAGATCCATAGAAAATTGGTTGAATCAAACTTTCCCTAATGTGAACAGTTTTTTGCCAAACTGTGAAATTTTTATGCCATAAGATGTAATATATGTAACCATGTGGTGGTGATGTTACATCAACTACTGTATATGCACACACACAAGATACCAACAGAACCCTGCCATTTGTGTTTACATGTGGGTTCTGTTTATTGCATTTGTCATGTGATTTCTCTGATAGTATACAGTTACATAGTTGTGGTGGAAGGTTATATGACATTATGAAGCTCCAGTATGCTTTGATGTATATTTGTATCCTGTTATTTCATGCAGGCTGTCTGACAAAGAATTGCTGGAGGCTTGTGAAGGAAGAACAGCCCACAAGTTAGTATAATATGTGTGACCTGGCATGAGAAAACCAGGTACATACACAAAATATATCTATTCATAATACAGTAGTCTTAACTGATCGAATATGATTTTTAAAATCTGTAAGCTCCATGATATACAAAAAATTATTTGCTTTTTGAAATCCAAATTTTATGTGCACATACGTAAGCCCTGTTTTCTCATGCCAGGTGAAATGTTATTATTATGGCTTGTGAAAGGAAATTGCACAATGCATGTGGCAATAACTGAAGAGTTATTTTATTCTTGTGGTACGCATGTTTTCTCATGCCAGGTGAAATGTTATTATTATGGCTTGTGAAAGGAAATTGCACAATGCATGTGGCAATAACTGAAGAGTTATTTTATTCTTGTGGTACGCATATAATGAGAAGGTCTTGCTATGTATTTAGCATTATAGAAATCATAGTTGTATTTCATTAAAAAGGTCACTTGCTCACACAAAGGTCAGTATACTAGCATTAGGTTTATTTGCTCCTGTTATGCACATTTTGCTCCTATTATTCTCAGCAAAATCAATGCATCCCTATATTATTATTATTGAGATGTTACTTACAAAAGAGAAACAAATTTCCATTTAAACCATCCACAATTGTTAGCCCAACAAGGCTGTGTTAGTAATAGTTGTCTATTGCTGTTTCCTCAGAGGTGCTAGGCATGGACTTAAACAGAATGGTAAATTGAAGAGATTGGAAGAACAAGAGAAACAAATGGCAGAACCTACCAACTATATCAAGTAGTGGATGATCAGTGTACAATGAACAGGAAGACTGTATAGGAGAGTGGTGTAGTTAAAAAGTTCATCTGCAACTTATCTACTCAAATGTGTCACATATGCACAGAGCAAAATGTACTGAAACAGTTTAACTAATAATTACCTATAGGTATTTATAATTACCTATGGGTATTTATAATTCTCCAGTTATTTAAATGGATAATTGATGATAATTCCATTTTATGTACATCGTGTACCACATACATTGCCATACTGTGTGAGTAGTGTTATTCGTCGGAGACTTGAGTCTTGAACTCATGGGAGTCGTATTGCTTGCATTGTTCTTGATACAAGACTCCGTTGTTCTTGATACAAGACTCCGTTAGATCAATCAATATGTCATTCTCGTTATGCATAGAGATTCAACCTGTTCAATTTTCTGTGATTTTGCATTACAAATCATTGAAGGTTGACGTTATAAAATTGACATCTGGTTTGTGATCAAGCGGTGCATATTGTTTAAGATGAATCTCATAAATGTAAGGGTTGTTGACTCTTGAGATAATGAGATGGAAGGTAAATAGTATCATGCTATTCATATTAATGCACACCTCATCATATGAATACCCTGTGGCTATCAGCCCTACCAACCCTCACAGATTTCTGTGAGTCTCAGTTTTTTCATGTCTCAAGGATTTTTATCTGACAAATCCTTTGATCTCACAGAATATTTACAATGGAAATTAATGTATTTACTATGGTTTTTAAATTTTGAACATGAATCTCAAGGTTGTTAGTGTTGAGAGGTTGACAGCCCTGGGCTATGCTGTTGTAAAGTTTAGATTACAGCTGAGATCCTTTCCTGTCCATTTGACTAGAGTTTTGTGTTAATGATGGGGGGAAGCTACGCATGGCATTGCACTGTATGCACCTCCAAAAATTATTATTGATATACATGCAGCGCTGCCTTATCGATTGTTAAACTCTATTGTATGATGATACACAAGGGTGTCCCCGGGATTCTCAAAGGGGAAATACAATGCTATATGTGACTGTCTGAGCAAAAACCAGCCTAGTCCACACTTCCAAATTTGCCCCTTTAGAGCTTCATAACTTTTGTTGCATAAAGTATACATACTTCAAATTTACAGGATTGGTAGTACAAACATCACTTTATCATTGCTGGAAATTTGAGCTTTGTGTAGGATTTTATGGACCATTAACTGGAGGTGTGAACTAGGCTGGTTTTTGCTCTGACAGTCACATTATACTTGTTTACAGTGCAATGTCTAACAGAGTGATAGATTACATGATATTTATAGGTTTAGACCCTGTGTACATACTGATGGTGCTTACTGGCTTCTTATTTCAATCCATACTCTATAGCTTAGGCCATACCTATTTAAAGTTGCCAATCAACAATTACCTTTACACAAGTACTGAATAGTCATGTAATAACTGGAGGGTAATGTCAGAAATTGTGACAAGTGCATGGCTTTATATCACGCAAGGCCTTATCGCCTGTGCCTGCATGTGTATTTACTCACCTTCCATCTCAAGAGTCAACAATCCTTACATTTATCTTAAACAACATGCACTGCTTAATCACAAACCAGATGTCAACTTTATCACGTCAACCTTGAATGACTTATAAGTAGAAAGTGGCAATTGACACAAACAAAATGGTCGATTGTGTTAATCCACTCTTCATCTAACCATACTGGGTCGAGATAGCTACATAGTCTAAGATTCATCCTGTTCATTAATTTGGTCTGAGTTCAATTTGATAGGACAGTGTACAATTCCAATGAGTAAGGTCTGAGCAATTTCTAATCCTTATTTCAAGCTCTGTGCTGGATTAAATTTCACTGCTAGCTAGCTACACTGTCGGCATTACTTATGAATAGGGACCCGCCTATTTATACCAGCAAAATTTTGGGCATAATAGGTAGCTGGAAAGCATCAAGTATAATGCCAGCATAACAGGTAGTGTTTGGCTACCAAAGATCGATATACTCTAATAGAACATTCACTTTCTGAAGGCAACTAAATATATTCTAATAGAACAGTCAACATGCATAGAAAATACTTCAAGTGTGAATATACTCCAATAAAACAGTCTAACTTTTATAACAAAGATTTTTGACAGTGGTTCATTCCTAAGCACAAGTCTGACACATGAACATAATATTGAGCATAATAGGTGAAATTTATGAGCACTGCAGCATAGCATAATAGGCTGATCCCTACTTATGAATCAAGGTGTATCCAATGTATATATTTACAGTATTTATAGCTAACGACAATATGTCGTACAGTATATAAATCATAAAGAGTACTCACATGCACAAGTATATAACGAGTTTTCCTATATCCAAGAAGCCTAACATCACAAATCAGATGTCAATATGTTGATAACTGATGACGTTTGGTGAAGACATGTGACTTTGTTAAACAAGGGGCGAATGTGCATGTCTGTGTGTGTGTGTGTGTGTGTGTGTGTGTGTGTGTGTGTGTGTGTGTGTGTGTGTGTGTGTGTGTGTGTGTGTGTGTGTGTGTGTGTGTGTGTGTGTGTGTGTGTGTGTGTGTGTGTGTGTGTGTGTGTGTGTGTGTGTGTGTGTGTGTGTGTGTGTGTGTGTGTGTGTGTGTGTGTGTGTGTGTGTGTGTGTGTGTGTGTGTGTGTGTGTGTGTGTGTGTGTGTGTGTGTGTGTGTGTGTGTGTGTGTGTGTGTGTGTGTGTGTGTGTGTGTGTGTGTGTGTGTGTGTGTGTGTGTGTGTGTGTGTGTGTGTGTGTGTGTGTGTGTGTGTGTGTGTGTGTGTGTGTGTGTGTGTGTGTGTGTGTGTGTGTGTGTGTTAATATAAAAAGTCTATATCCTAATGTAACAATGTATGTACCCAAACGCAAAATGTTCGTACCATAATGTACTCATGCACGCAGTCCAACCTAACTTGACCATCCTGTACAAAATCCCTACCTTTAGGCCAAGCAAATTTGATTACTTGTTTCTCATCCCCGCCCGCATGGGTTTCAATACCACTGCCTCAACTTTCATTATCTCGATTTTTGCCTATTTTTACAATTTTAACAATTTTAATGAGCTTTTTTTAACATTTTGAATAAATTACTGTATAATGAATAATGAAAAATGACCGCCCGCCCGCATATAAGCACAGAATTTGGTGGATGAGAAACAAGAAATCAAGTTTGCCTGGCCTTATTTATATATGGCTTGCAATTTTGGCATTAATCACCTCTTATAGGTATCACAGCATGCGAAAGTAGTGATGCACCAACATGAGATTTTGCCGATATTTTGATTAACTGATATTGTTTTACCTGATACTGATAGCTGATCCGATACCAATATAACTTCCAAATCTGCTAACAATAGGTATCATTATGCTATGAAATCATATTTGAGCATACAATAATAATTGTACTACTACTAATACCACAATATATACAGGCTATGTGATCAGAAAGAAAATTTCTAGGGCTGAAATGAAGAATGATAAAGCAAGCAAATATCCGAATAGTTTGAATGAGCCATTTTATTATAAAAAGATTTATACTAGAAATACATAAAATGTATTTCATTTAAGTACTGAAATACCTTTAAAATTTGTAGTTAATTACAAAATATGCAATTGATGCATACATCCGAATACTCCCTTGGTATTTGAATGCACGTACAACCGAGTGAATATCTGAATGAATCGAGTATTTGTTTCAGCTCTAATTTATAATCCTCAAGATATGAATATTATTATTACAAAGCTATAGCCAGGGAATTCACAAGTGCATTGTGTTGCTATATAATATTCATGCACTTATTGATGTGTTGCTCCTAGTAACCTGAATTTTATGGAATGGGTATATAATACATTTCTATGTATGATTTAGGTGATGGCTGAAGGCTAGGTGGGCCTTCACATTACAATGTACATGGTAAAAGTTTATGCATTGGAGATTATCCACATATAAAATTCAGGTTGCTAGGTGCAAACGATCATTATGTGCATGAAATTATTAGAGTTATGAAATTTCATTACTATCTCAAAGTTATGGCAAAACTGAATCACTTTTTATTGTACATTAAAAATTGTGCTGTCACCCAGGAGAATTGGCTGTGAATTTAGGACATAAAAATTCAGTTTGTGGGGAAACTTGTTTTATTTTATGCAACCATACTGGCACATGTTTACAATTTCCTGTCAATAGGATGGAGTGATTGTCTCTTCATCTGGAGCTCAAGTAATTTGACTTGGCAAGCGGAAAAAATCACACCACAATAACTACATGTAAAAAAACTCCACTGTGTGAATATGATATTACTAGTATGTATTTATTTACATGAATAAAAATAATATTATGTATTTATAGGGGACTGGAGAAGACAACAGTGTACTGAGTGTAGCAGTGAAGCCCATGAGTATTCAACAGCCAATGACTTGCACTATTAGTTTTTATGGCAACTGCAAATTCTAACTCTGCACTTAACACACATCCGTGTAGTTACTGCATTCAAACTGTAAAGGAACAAACTTTTGTAGTTTTGTAAAAGTTTTTCTGTTCCAGCATAGAAAATTGGTTGAGTCAAAATTTTTTCTTTATATGAACAGTTTTTTTGCCAAATTGTGAAACTTTTTTAACAATCACATGGTGATGTTACAAAACTATTGTAATGCACAGACACTAGTATATAGACACCAACAGAATCCTGCCACACGTGTGTTTACACATGAGTTCTTCTGTTTATTGCATTCATATAAACTTAAATATTAGTTCCACCTGTACCAGCCTGCTGATTTGTATGCCTATTATTCCACAGCATACAATTTAAAAATTTATAATCCACCTGCCTGCATCAAATTTTTGAAGACAGGAGGATGAGAAGTTAATAAGTGTATGTGGCTTAATTATTAGTAAAACTTCTCTGCTATGCCAACCCACCAGTTGTATATTAATAATAAAAATGGTGTTCAGTACATTTTGCTGTGTGTGTATGTGACACACTTGAGTAGGTTAGTTGCAGATGAACTTTATACCTATAGGTGCGTATTTACAATTCTCCAGTTATAGATATTTAATGATAATTCCATTTTGTTTGCAATACGTACATCATGTACCACATACATTACCATACTGTGTGAGGAGTACATTAATTGTAATAGAAATTAACCTATTAAATAAGTTGATGCTAATTCAAATCGAGGTACGCTTCTCTGCAAAGAATCTTCTCAGGATCACGACCTGTCCGACTGCCACGACTACCAGAGCAACGGCCTCCGCCAGCGACCAGTACAAAACTCGTTCGTTCATTATTTCTGCTTGATTGCGTCCAATTGTCTCGCGTAGTCTGTGATGTGTTTGATAATCTGCAATCAGCTTCAGTGATTCGTGTAGTGATACTGCTGATGTCTCGAGCTGTGTCAATGCTGTATGGTGTGCCCCTATATCAGCATTTAGTGGTAGCTCATCCCCGACGATGAAATCAAAGTATATTGTTTTGTGCGAGAATGAAGAGAATTCGTTGCTAAAGCAGAAGTAGTATTCGCCAGAGACTTGAGTCTTGAACTCGTGTGAGTCGTACTGCTTGCGTTGTTCTTGATACAAGACTCCATTACCAGGGGAGATCAATTTGACATCTACGTCATAATTACCACCTTGAATCACCTACATATGAATGATACAGTAAATACACACACAGTACAGTATGCATGCACATGTACACATACAACTTGTACAGTGGAGCATGTGTAATATGGATACCTTGGGACCAAGCAAGACTGCCCTGATTATTCAGGTGTCCTGGTTTTCCAGGTCAGCTTATGTACAAAAAATGGCAAATTTAAGGCCTTAACTAAGTGTGTGGATTATGCTGGTATCCTCATTTTTCAACATTAACAGGTTAAAAATGTTCGGACATATGTGAGCACACAATAAAATTAATTCTGAGATTTACCAAAAATGATCAGACATTAGTAGAAATATGTACTGTAACATTATATTTTGGCTTAGACAATTGTCAGATCAAATTAGGATTTGTACAGGTCAACCCCAAAAGTGCCCTGACATTCGACTGTTATTTCACGCTCTCCTGTGCATGCAATATTATGTGACAAATACATAGATTTGTAAAACTAAATAAAGGATACGTATCATTACAGAGGAGTGAAATGTCTAGTGGGTGCCTGATAAACTGGGTTGACGCCACAAATGCTCAAATGTTTCATTTTGTGTCCATTTATATATTGTGGAAGCCATGTTTGAGATTTATCTCTGGTGTCACAAGGATTAGGAAAAAACTTTGCATGTAAATTTGTAGCAACACTTATAGTGGTACTATACAGACTATGTACCTAAAATTTCTCATTTCCTTGACATATTCATCTGTCTTAAACAGTGATGGTGGTATACTGCTTAATAAAAATTTATACCATTTGATGTGTCATTTCATTACATTATGAATGCCAACGAGTGCAAACAGATGAAACTTGCGGTAAAAGAAGAGTTGGTCAATTTACCCTACCTAATAGAATTATATTGTAATTCTTGTTCATTACACCTAAAACGTTTAGTACACAGTACATGAGGTATGGCTGGCATTAACCAATACTACAGTACCTCCCTGTGTTACAGTTCTGGTAACTTACACATTGTCTTGGTGCATTGTACAAACTGGATTATTAAATATTCGAAATATATAGAAATAAAATTATACAAATAGTCCTGCAAAGCAGGAAGGGGATGAAGCCCAACCGAGTTCTTAGGGCCTTATAGGTGATACTAAAGGTGGGTTAGTGCAATGCGAAATGGCCTAAAACCTGTCAGCATGGGAGCTACAGTGGAACCCGTTAATGTGGACACTTGAAAAATGATTGAAATCTGCATACTTTGCTGAGTAGCCTTTCAGTACATAAGCTGACCTGAACAACACTTGGTTGGTCCCAGGGTGCCCATATTACACGTGTTCCACTGTATACTCTGGGTAACATGAAACTCATGGGCAACATAGCTTTATCGTGATACAAAAGTGGCAATTATATGGATACACCCAAATCATGTATCATTACACCTCTAATACTTACCCAATTTCTACATGAAACTCATATTATCAGGTTTAACACTTAAGTGTACATTCTTATTATCTCAATATTTCCTATCACCAACCATATGCATTACCTTTTTTTGTTTTTACAGTAATACTTCTTCAAGTACAGGCATTGGTACAGACACAAAATTGTAACATACGTATATACCTTGCCATACACCGTAGTGTCTATAATACTTAGTACCCACCAGCCATTGGGTATGCAAATCATATAAAATATTTCTAGGTATAAATATTAATATGTTGTGATTGTTAATTCTTTTTACCGAGCATCACGGATAAAATTGTTACAAGGGTTTATTTCTTCCTACCACGACTAACATATTTACATACAAAATGCATTCAGTTTGCTAAATATAAAACATGTGTAAAAGTGTGGTCGTGGATACTGCGCATTAAATAGAACTAATGCACAATAACGATACATTACCGTGCGAGACATGTTTAGTTAGATAATATACCTGAAACTCAAAGATAACGTTGACATCTTTCTCTATCTCCTCGTAGAAACACTGCTCCACTCGATCAGGCAGTTCAAATGTTAATTCGGTACTAGCACAATTACCTACACTAATTATTACTCCTAACACTACCAGCCATGAATAAGCCGTCCATTGTGACCGTGTCATTGTCGCCTACCAACAAAACTCTAACAATCAAATTTTACAACGGCTACCCATCATTTTATTACCTAATTAGCAGACACAGGCGCTTACAGTTAAATACACAATAGCGTAATAAATATAAAAAACAACGTACAACACGTGATCAAATATAGAGTGAGTGAAATATGAAGATACAAAAAGTGACATAATCCATTAGCTGCAACACACTGTAATGATTAGTTATTTACAAAAACTAAAATAATATTATATTCAAGCAGCTTGGCATGCAAAAATACTACAACATATAACATATTTGTCTAGAATCCATGTGGAGTTACTTCTTTTTTGGTAACTTGCTAAGGATGGCCTTAAGGGTGTTCACAATGTCAGAAAACAGCGGCCTGTCGTCTGGGTCATCGTACCAACATGGATGCATCACCTTGTCATACACATCCCTAGGAGTGCCCTCAGGCGCCGGCATCCTGTATCCCTGATCAACATGATCTCGAGCTTGCTGTGTGCATTAAATAGAACAATTCCTTGACAAGCAATATACAATACATAAATTTCAAGATACAATATGCTTTATATATACAGGAGTAAACTTTAAAAACAGTCATTTTCTACCATTTTCTTCAAAAGTGTGGGACCATGAGTTATATTCTTCAAGTTTTGCATAGAATGACATTCTATCTGTGTATTTACACGACATGCATACATTATACCTGATTGCTCATTCCAGGGTAGGGGGATGATCCACAAGAGTAGGTCTCAAACAGTAGAACACCATAACTCCACACGTCACTAGCGCTGGTGTATTGTCCAAGATTGAGAGACTACAAAAAAATAAAGCAAATGTTAATACACAACAGAGACCAAGCACTAAGGTATGAAATTACACCAACTGTACAATTAGAGAAAAATGGTAAAATCTAAACAATATCAATCCACATACACAGTACAAGACAGTGAGACAGACAGATGGATGGATGGATAGACAGACAGACAGACAGTCACCTCAGGAGCTGTCCATTTCACTGGTACAGGCTTACACCCTGATGACTGCAAGTAAATGTTATCGTCGTCGGTTTCTCTGCTCATTCCAAAGTCGGAGATCTTCAGAATTTCATTGTTTTCACCAACCAAACAATTTCTGGCGGCCAGATCACGATGGATGCAATTTTTCGATGCCAGATACTCCATTCCCAAGGCAGCATCAAGGGAAAACTTGGTCAACTGATAGATCGTCTGGTTGGCACCAACACTGCGCAGGAAGTGCAAAAAATCTCCGCCAGGCATCAGTTCCATTACGATGTACACCGGCTCTTTGTCAGTGCACAATCCAAGCAGTCGGACTATATTGGGATGATCATATTGTTTCAGAATTTCAGCTTCAGCCAAAAACTGCTGCGCAGCTGGGATGTGCTCAGAGCGGCATGTTTTGATAGCGACCCGTCTTCCAGAATCTCTCACAGTGCCAGAATAAACGTCTCCAAAGTTGCCTTTGCCTAGAGGCTTACTGTCTAACACAATATCGTCATGTCTCATGGTATACTCATCAGTGGCCAAGATGATCTTGTTGATCGGTTTTATCAGTACAGCTTGAGTGCGGTTGGTGACCGGAATTTTGTTTTCACGGTAATGTTTCAGCAGCTTGGCAATGCTTGCATGAGGCGTACCCTCAAAACGATAACTCTACACAATACATGATGGACAATGTAAAAATCACACATTTTAAAAGTATGAATTATGCTACACCAAATAAACACATACACTACCCCTGTAACTCAACCCACTAACCACCAGATTTTCCGACGTCAGTGTGCTGAAAGTGTATTTACATATATAGACCCATAAAACTATTTATTGTCTTTGGCAAGATCAAAGCAAAAACTGTACTATATTTTCCATACAGAAACAAGTGGAAAATACAGTACAGTGGTTATTGTATCTCAAAAAGCACACGCACTACATATTAAGGCAATGAACAATTAGCTTTTCTTTGGCCAGTGAATAATCGATCACCATTACTGAAGAACAAGTCTGCTATTTAAGAGTAAAATGGATGGTACAATATTTCTAGCACTATCAACGATCATCCTGCTGTTCAAATTTATACAGAACAGTGATGCATTTACGGGGCATTTAAAAGAATTGCCCCCTGATATTGTAAATTATAATAGATTTCACACAGGTCCTTGATGCCCCCACTAAATCAGGCATTTGCAGAACCCAACTATACGGTCTTTGGACGCATTTTTTCTAAATGCAACCCTGCAGAGGCATGCATTGTGGACTACTAAACAGCTGTAACAGTTAAGGACTGTTGCTGTACGTATATACGAACATGCATGTAAAAATATAATGGCCATAAACAAATCACTCTTCTGCGGATGTACAAAAACTAACCCACAAAACATTCCGGTGATTTTCTGTCATTTAAAATACCAGCTTTGACTTGATTATAGCAAATTTAGTAGGCGTATATTGATTTTAGTATACAGCAAATAAATTTTGGTTGTGAACTTTTAAAATTAAAATTCACTAGCACCGTGATTGTAAAACAATACAGACCCATGCATGTGTGTACACATACATCGTCCAGTTTCTGTATGGCAAAGTGCTTTATCACTCCTTCCCATTTTGTGGTTGCTACGTAACACTTCTTGTTCCCTGAGTACCTCACAAGATAGTCACCATCTGCTTTGATCATCTGGTGGGTGTCCTCACGAGGGATGTCGCCATAGTACCACGGTTGGTCATCGACATTCTATAAAAAAAAGGAAGATACACAACTGAACAATACTCATTTTTTAGCTTGAATACTTGTCAAGATTTGTACAGGTCATCAGAAAATATTGAATGTCGGACAGTTATTTCGTGCTGTGCACAGCACACTATAGCTGGCTACAACATTACATGGTACATACATCATCATCATCTTCGTCATCATCCTCATCGCTTTCAGCACTCATATGTCGTCCCTTGTCATTGGTGTGTGCTGCGTTTGTAGCCGTTCTCGCTATGGCGGCGTGGCTCTTGGATTTGCCACCAAAGATGTTCCTTATTCTTCCTAGTGTTGTCGTGCCACCGGCACGGTTGCCACTACCTGATAACTCCTGTGTGGATAGAACAGAGACACTATACAATCGGTATTCTTATATTTTAGTTTTACTGTCAACATATATACTCTTGAGTCTAGCCTGAAATCAGAAGCTAGTACTGAATATCATTGCATTAGGGATAACCGGTTTCATCTATTAATCGTGATAGTTTCTTTGTCAACAGTACTAACAGGATTACCCTTCTTAACAGGTCCCTAGTGGCATAGCAATGTGATAAAATAATCAATATGTGACCGGATTTTGGAAAACAGTTCCTAATCACACATGAAATCCGGTGTATTTCTGATGATATTTCTATTTATGCATATGTATTTCCAAAATATTTCTTAATAATTTTAGTAATTAATTTGAGCATTGAATTCCATGTAGTATTATGAAATATCTTAGAATATGTAATACTGGTCATGTGGCAGTGATAAATATAATTGTGATTTGGAACCGTTTTCCAAAATCCAGTCACATATCGTGCAGTTTTTACTAATCGTGATAATAGGCACTTGTCATGGTAAGTTTTGGTGTGTTTATAGACATATTTGTAGACAGTTATCAATACATGATATAATCGTGATATTTTTGCTTACAATAATTGAATACCAAAATATCAATAGGCATGTATAGCAGGAATTTGTTGCAATTTTAAATCTGGGGTAAACTAGCACACATTTTGGATCCAATTTTTGTGCATCATCTTCTTGAGAATGTGAATATAGTACACTCAAAAATTGCAAACTTTTTTGAGAGCAAATCATTTGACTCGCACAAATTTTTCTTGCAACAAAACCCACTATGGTAAGCTAGGATCAACACAATAAAATTGTATCTGCCACTTCCAGAACACACTCATTCATACATAATTATATACCCCATTTCTACTATTGTGCACTACCATTTTTTATCAATCAGGGGTAGAAGGCTGGGAACGGAGGGGTTAAGCCCCCCCTCCAAATTTGGGTAGAGCAGCATCCCAAAAATCATGCATTGTGATGATTATAGCTAGCAACTAGTAAACAATCAAGACACTCTAATAAAGCAGTCATTTATCCTTAATACCGTATAGCACAAAACTTTGGCGGATTTGGCGGTTGATAGCCAATCTGCCAAAGTTTTATCCGCCAATGTTTTCTTTCATCACGATTTTGTACAAGCTGTAGCTATTGCAAAATAAAGTGGGCATTAATAAAAAGCACCTCATGTGTAGTGCCCTATTACACTGCTAGCAAACCTAAAAAAACTTATGGAGTAGTTTCATGTTCTAAGATTCATTTTAAACAGTTACTTTTACACGATATTGAAGATAAATCGAAAAAAATACGGAGTTTTACTGAAACACTCTAATAATACATACACTTGATCGATCTCCAGTGCACTGAAAATGACCAATCCGCCAATGTTTTCTCCGCCAAAAATACTTTGGGCACTGATCCACCAAAGTTTTCGACCGCCAAAGTTTTGCACTAATACGGTACCCATTTTTTCTTGGCTACTATATACCATACATACTTAAATCAGGCTGCATTTAAAGGAGGTGGGGGCATTCTCCTTAGGTTTTTGAAATACAAAATTGAAATTCTATATATAAACTATAATAGTATTAGTGCTTAGCTTACACAAGGTACGTAAGCCCCCAACTACATTTTGAAAAGCCTTCAATTTGTGCCTAGCTGAATTTTCTAGACGCAGCCCTGTAAATATGATCTCATCTACTTACCAGTGTTGCATTCAGGTCCACATCAACATCAGCGACAGCGGAGTCAAAAGGCGGTGGAACAATTCCCTCACCTCCAGCCTTATCAAATGCTTGCTGGATAGTATCAGCTTGTGCCTGCAGGCAAACACAACACACTAGGGCTGGGACGAATATCAAATTTTGGTAACTGAACATTTTGACCACAACGAACGAATGTTTGAACATTCTTTTAGTACAATACACTAAAATCTCAACAAGGATAGTGTACAACATAGATTAGCTAGAAAACAATAAATATTCTATTTCAAACGTATTTCTAATATTTCAACTGTATTTTTCTACTCCTAAAATAGTTAAACAAACTACATTGTGGAGAATAGTCTATTTACATCGTACATGGACAAATAATACATGCACACACGCACACACACATACTTGACAACAGCTCTCTTTGCATTTTAAGTTTTCAGCCTCTCCCTGTAGAATGCACATCCTAATCGATAGTTGCTGTACCCTCTCGCTACTACGGTATACAAAAAATAGAGAGAAACAACACAGCTTTTCATAACACACATGCATAAATATCTATACCACGTCAAGGATAAATCTTAGGGAATCGATTTGACAATGCAAGGAAACGTGATAGGCTCAAAAATTCACGAATTTAAAAATGTTGGGCATTGGGAATTAACATTTGTCCTGTATAAAGAGGATCTAGACTAATGTGCATTATATAAAGGGTGTCCTCAATTCAGGGGTGTCTATTAAGAGCCGTATAACAAATTGTTTGGTCACATTATGCCACAAGAACCTTGACTAACAGTCTTAGCTCACTAAAATATTAATGTATTATGATTGCAATAACTTGTGGACACTGCTACTTTGATTTACCACTTTGCCTATGTACAAACAGAAGTACACCAGTGCCGCACATGTACACATGTGTGTATATATTAGAGTGCGACTTACTCGAACCACTTCAACTTTTGTTTTCCATCACAATTGGCTAACTCCTTCTGGGCGCTGTCTATCTCAGACGTCTTCTCATGAATTTGTCTCCTCAACTCGTCTGACGTCCTCCTGTGGTCATGCAACCTAAAAAGTACACAATTTTTCATCATAAAACATAATGCAGTTATAGGTTAACAGAGACAAATATAACTTTGTCATTGATCTTCCATTATGTCAGACCATACATAAAATTGATCTGACATTTATGGTCCCTATCACAGTCCACCAAACATATATATGCTTAATCCTCTCCTTATTCATGACCTGACAATCTGTCAGACCATACCTCATTATTGTCTGACAAATGTATTATTTGGCCTGACAAATGTCCAATGACAGACTGTTATAATTGTCTCTGTGTTAATATCTCACCTTTCCTTCAGTCCGTTCATGGTCAATGTGTTGATGGCAAGGCTACCGGGGTTTGCCACTCGTACTACTGGCAACTTAGTCAATGACATATCAAAGTCGTATGAGACCAATTTAATGTCTTCCTTACTATATATACATTACATGTACAAATTTCATACTGTTCTAAATATAGCACAAATTATACTGTTCTATATTTAACCTGACAGACATGTACAGACTCCAGACATAACCTGTCATCTCCAGACACACACAAGTTGCCTTAATTGGACATATGAAAAATGGAAAACAGTTAAGACCTATACTGACAAAATTATCTTCAAGCAATAAAATTTCTTATTAAAGCACACCCAATAAATTTTGTAGATTTTGCCATATATTTACTATGGGAATAAAAATAGTACCTTCCAAGAGTTTTAAGAATGGTAACAAATATTATACACTCCACAATACAACACAAAATTCTCCAAATATTACAAACAACTAACGTCTTGTTCTGCTCGATGAACTTGGCATATTCCACAGCAGGATCAACATTAGCCAGTCTTACACAAATTGTGTTGTTAGCGTCCTCGTATGCTTCACGAAGGTCAAGACATTTAGTATATTTCTCCAACACATTCTTCCTACAATAAGATCATAACTTAAACAACATGCTACCTACGTAGACGCAAATAAACAATCATGTAATTTTATTTACAGTGTACGTTTAACGTTTTCTTGGTGTTGAACCTTATTTAATCCCTACGACATGTAGTCTCCAGACAGCATACTATAATGTGTGGTAAAATTTAATGTCAGAATAAATTATATTTTGTGCCAACACTTGTCTGAGCAATCTGTGGTTCTTATTATTTCATGCTCTGTATGCACATTACATATACTACGTATATGAACTTATCTTTTTGGGATTATTCCTGTACACTTGTGCAAGTACAGTGAGAAAGATCTGCTCTGATATGTATGCATGTATGCTCGCATGCATATGTACATGCACACATGTACACATGCTCAAATAGCATGCACACACACACACACACACTACATACATACACACACACGCACACATCCTTACCATTCTGTAACATGTTGCTCCATCCTCTCCTGGAATGTATCAAAGGTGAACGGCAGCAAAACGGTCTTGTAGTAATATTGATGGGTGTTAGCATTCTTGATGGCCAGTACATAGGAGTTGTGACAGTTGTGCAACTGACTGGAGTGGTCGACATACTGGTGAACCACCCTGTATGTGAAACACCTTCCTTACAACCATCACTTAGTTTATAATGCTTACGGAATATGTAGTGCGATTTATATGCATATTATGTCTAAAGTATACATATTTTGTGCGGAGAACCAACAGAATTGTCACACACATGCACACGGACACACGGACACACACACACACACACACACACACACACACACACACACACACACACACACACACACACACACACACACACACACACACACACACACACACACACACACACACACACACACGCATGTACTACACTACACTACACATATACATATAGTGTTTTACTTGTCATTTCTTGACTTTTTGACCTTCTTCTTGTATTTGTTAGCATTCTTTGTATGCTCCTTGTAAGCCTGCTGCAGGGTGTACACCTCAGTAGATGAGGCACTGTACTCATTCTCCGACTTTGTCATGTCCTTGTTGAATGCCACACCAGCACCACGCTTGTTCTTGATCAACGGCTGCAGTTCAGTTGTCAACAGTGACTTCATCTGCTGTACGCTTTGCTGGATTTTGGATACAACCTTGTCAGTGGCTTGTAGGAACATACCCCACATCTGAAATAAACAAAACACAAAAAATTACACAATTTCTATTATGAGGATAGATTTTTATCAGGTATTCATGGGCATGAGGTCATGTAGCCAGACCTTTACTCTCCCCCAAAGTTACGAATCAGTGCTTCGCAGAACCACAATACAATCAAACACTTGGGATTCCACGCCCTGTAAGCGTTCTGTGGCTTCCAATACATCACTGCAACTAGTGATGTGCAATAGATGATAGTATATCGTGTATCGTGATAGTAAATTTCATATATCGTGATATATGAAGTTTTGTTATCGTGATATACTAATTTCAGTATTTTACTCATTGATTAGTGGCAAGTTAGTGCTCTACATGTTATATTGTTGTTGCTAAATACCAAAATAATTAATTTTCTGCTTATTTAATAACTTCATAGTAATGCTTCATGGTAATTTCAGATCATAGTTGCATATCGTGATATAAACCGTATCGTGATAAAAATGGCTCCTACATCGTGATATGAAAATTTTGTATATTGCACATCACTAACTGCAACATTATGCAATATATCAAATCTCACTAGAAACAAGTACACACTGCACGAGACATATAGCAACAATGCCTTTAGCAATATGAATTTTTTCACTGAATTACAGACCTTGTGGCAATATCATATTACCGTATTTTACCAGTTAGTAGCTGCAGCTCCTATAACTTTCAAGTAAAAAATGGTGCAGCGACTAACCGAGACTTGTATGAAAATCGCGTGCAAAATACACATGTATTAATTTGTGTTTCTCAATGTTTTACTACGCGATGACTATCCGGGTGGCGACTATCAAAGCTGTGGCTTCTAACCAGTAAAATACGGTACGCAGAATTGGATGGATACATGACCCATTCAGACCTACCCTTGGTTACGCCACTGCAACTGCATATGAGAGACAAACCAAATAAACAAAATAAAAATGTGAGGATAGATTTCCCATTTGTAATCTTATACCATTCATCTTAATGGGCCACTGATTGACCATCTGGTCACCACATTAAATAACCTAGTATATAACAATTCCATATATGGTATGCCTAGCAACTGGCTATATAGAGACAGGAAATGACTCCTACTCATTACAGCAGATAAATGATAATTGTTAGTGGAAGAATTTCACACTTGAAGCTTTAAAATTTAGTTACATTTCAGAAGGTTCCAGTCTCCTATTTCAATGATGTTTGGAAATTCCACAAAATAGAAACCACAAGGAAGGTTGGTATAGAGTTAACAGACTATTTTGGCTGTCTTAACAACACATGAGCTGTTTAAGTGATCAGTTAGTATTTCATCTTTCTTATTTACTAAATGGGTCAAGAGCTTGAGGCATATATTACACATAAACTACATATATGTATTGCATCATCAAAAACAGCAGTTTATTGGCAAGACAATAGTTCAGCCTAGCCTGGCCTGGCCCTTTCTGGTGCACACAGACTATCTTTTATGTACGTAGTCAAGTAGTTCTTAAATGGTGGCCAACTTCTCTAAGATGAATAAATCAATGAATAAACCGATGAATGCTTGAGGCATTAGCAAAACAAACTTTTATTTTCAAACATTCAGCAACACAATACAACAAAACAAATTTAATGCATTAACTTTGTAGTCAACATCATTGGACATGAAACTTCATTATTATTATCAAAACTTTGGTAAAAACAATAATTGGATTAGTTACAAATAAATTTATGGTTGTAGTGTAGGTACAGCCATAGTAGAGATTCATACAATAATGCTGTCTCCCACTGTGTTCTGATGCTGAATACAACTGATAAGCCAGTGTCTACCACCCCACCTTACCATATATGATTTGCACCACAAAACTAACACACTACTTACTTTGAAAGAGAAAGAATTAAGGTACTGTAAGGCAAATTATGTGGAATGTCGAAAATCTCCTTTACCAGAAATTTTTGGAGATAAATTTTCGAGGATGATAAGCCTAGTGACACATAAGAAATGAGCAGGGGAATATGTACAGCCTTAGTAGAGATTCATATAATACTGTCTCCCACTGTGTTCTACTGCTGAATACAACTGATAAGCCAGTGTCTGCCACCCCACCTTACCATGTAGACACATTGATGAGGGAGCACTTTAAAATAGGCTATTTGGGTATTTCAAAATATTTGAATTATCTCATGAATTATTTTGATATCATATAGATGATCAAGCAGTAATTTAGGAAAATGATGTGTTAATGATATTACATGACACCAGCATTTCCTTTGTATCTTCTCACACAGCTGGTAGCCAAGCGAAAAATATTGAGCATATGTAAGCCTTTAGAGGTATGCAGAGAATCACAGACACTCTAAGTATTGATATGAACTTTCAATCCAACCGTATATAAAGATCCATTTTTAATCTATTATCACAATTAATACCAACATAATTATGTGACTGGAGTTGACAGCCAACCATTTTGTAATTTGAGAAATACTAATTCGAGACACCGTAGTTCTCTTATGCTTGATTGTAGCCACGCTAGAAGTAGAGTATACGTAGTCGGCAGACACAGGCAGTCGAGCTGTGTGTTCGTAGTTGACTGAAACAGCCACACTAGCCCTAGACCATATAGCACAAGTCAAGGTGGATCCAATTGGCACCGCATCCTGCTTCCTTATTAATGCCCCTCAGTAGCCCCACAAATTCTGTCGTGACTCTTCATGGCTTAATAGAGTTGGCAAAAAGTTACATGTAAAGCAGACCTAGCCATCTAGAGCTATAGTGTCATTGTGTGTGGATATGTATTGTGACATCATGCTTGGTTTTTGCAGATCCAGTTATAGCAACACACACAAATACTAACCTATTATTACTGCGAAAGTGGAGGCCAGTCTTCTTTTAAACGCTTAGCTACTCACATGCCATATTCAAGAGTGAATCTTACTAATGAATCTTGTGATGTTAATCATATGCTCTGTATTCAGACTAGTCTTTCCATTCAGTGACGGCTAGAGTAGATATCAGAGAGAGTGTCTAAGAGTCCTGTGGCTTCCGGTAAAAGGTGTTAACCATGTATGTGGCTTAATTGATGTGCGCAATGCATCAGTAATATTGGTAAAATTTGTAACGACCCATTGGCTTTCAAATAAAAGTCGCTTTAAAAAATGCCAAGTACTGACAAAATTGAAGCACAAGATTTAACAAAGTTGATTATGGTGTATTATTTGAAGAGGTGATCAGCCATTAATTTGCAACAGGACTTCAAAGAATCATGCACCTTTAAGTAACTCAAAAATGAGGAAAAGGATTTGTCAATGCACAGGCATTACTTTCCAATA
The DNA here is from genome assembly GCA_963930835.1 of Spongia lamella. Classification (NCBI taxonomy): domain Eukaryota; kingdom Metazoa; phylum Porifera; class Demospongiae; order Dictyoceratida; family Spongiidae; genus Spongia; species Spongia lamella. Next base: position 8,141,172 of record OZ005751.1, on the reverse strand, counting down.
TAGACCCATTACTAAATGCAAGCAATCATCGCTTAGCATTGTTCACCAAGTTGATATGCCAAAATCACTTCTTCACCTTTTACAACTAAAACAAATTATTCATACACACTCACTGTATATAATGCCGCATAGCATAAGCTCACACACACGATACGGTATGCTATATACATTCTGTAGTTAATATCAATTTGACTGCTGAAAAATCCATCAAAAAGAGGTGACAAAAAGATTTTAAAATCTTAGGAGGCATATGAGTGGTTAGATACACACTCTCTATTATCACAGATACATGCATTATCTATCTATGGGAAAGTTTTTGGTTTGAATATAACATTATCATCAATTAGAAAATAGATCACAAAGGCATCTTTTAATTAGGAATGTGCGATAATGGAAAACCTATCTACCATATAAAGCTGAAAAGCTGTCTGTCTGTCTGTCCGTCCGTCTGTCTGCATTCTTTTCTATATCTCAATAAGCTACAAATTATCTTGATAATGATAATTATCTCAACAAATAATGACAGGGCATTATTTGTTGAGCTTTACTATTATAAATTGTTCTTTATACATACATACCATCACTCCTGCATGTTTTGTTTAATGAACAAAATATGTAATAGTTATACCATGGGCAAGAGGGATTTGCCTGATATATATGCCCAAGCCCGAGGGCCGCAGGCCCGAGGGCGCGGGCATATATATCAGGAAAATCCCGAGTGCCCATGTTATAACTAATATATTCCACTTCCGGCACTCTAAAAATCTGCCCAAAACTGACGTCAATAATTCGGCCTCTTTATATAATAACGGGTACTCGTTGTGATTGTGGGGCTCGATTTTATCGTTGTCATGACGTTCTTGCATGGTAGTGATGGCGATTGTGGGTTTACCACAACTTTTTATAAAGCTGCAGCACTTATAATGGGCAAAAAATCCTGTTTAATCGCTTCAAAAGAATAAACTAATGGTGAGTGTGTAAATAGAGTAGATTAATATATATTAAGTCACGCAGTGAATAGACTATTTTTATCACGTTAGAAACTCACCTTAAATGGCGTCCTTTGGCTTATATCGGCTTGTACACTCAATACAAACACTTTTAGACTAGTAACAAAGTTTATTTTCAACTTCAAATAAATATATTAAATTTAGAAAACTAAAACCCACAATCGATATCGCATTCTTGCGCCTATATAAAGAGTGGTAGTTTGTTTCTACATCACTGACTGGTCACTATGGCAGCGGGATATGTAATAGTTGTAACATGGGCACGAGGGATTTGCCTGATATGTATGCCCGAAGCCCGAGGGCCGCAGGCCCGAGGGCTGAGGGCATACATATCAGGTAAATCACGAGTGCACATGTTACAAGTAATATGTAACACTTCCGGCACTCTAAAAATTTGCCCAAACTTGACGTCGATATTTCCGCCTCTTTATATAGTAACGGGTACTCGTTGTGATTGTGGGACTCTATTTCATCGTTGTCACGACGTTCTTGCATGGTAGTGCTGGTAATTGTGGGTTTACCACAACTTTTTATTAAGCTGCAGGACTTATAAATGGGCAAAAATCGCGTTAATCGCTGATAAACTAATGGTGAGTGTGTTACAAATAGAGTAGATTAATGTAGATACATTAAGTCACACAGTAAATAGATTATTTTTATCACGTGAGAAACTCACCTCAAATGGTGTTTTTTGGCTTATATCGGCTTCTAAACTTCCATGGATACGAAAACAAACATTTTAAGACTAGTAACAAAGTATATATTTCAACTACAAATAAAGATTAATTTAGAAAACTAAAAGCCACAATCGATATTACATTTATGCACCTATATAAAGAGCTCTAGTGATGCACCAACTTATCGATCAAAGGGTAGATCAAAGAGTTCAAAGGAAAGATTTTCCCGGGATACAACTAGATGTACACCGGTGTACATCTAGTTGTATCCCGGGAAAATCTTTCCTTTGAACTCTTTGATCTGCCTTTTGATCATGTACACTGGTGTACACTAGATGTGAAGGAGAATAGGGATACATGGCTTATGTATCCCTGTAGATTCCTTTGATCTGAGGTGTGAAAGTGTTACATATCATGATATATACCTGTTCCCAGGGTATATTTGAAATATATCCCTGTGGTTTCCTTTGATGTGAGGTGTCAAAGTGGTATATTTACTTATAGTATCCGAAATCACGATACAAAACTATTATCTTTAGGGCTGGGCGATAATGGAAAAAGTTACATCCATTATCTTGATAATGTCGTCAACACTGGAAGTTTTATCATCATTTGCCTCAATGTATAAAACCGTCAGGCAAAAGTTTAAGTGTTAAACCTCAGTGCATAAGATATGGCTTCCTGGCCACCTCTAAGTGACAAAACAATTTAATTCAAGAATCTCAGTAAACTAGTGTACATTGTGATAGTATCGATATGCTATCAGCCATTATCCTTATTGCGATAATATTTAGATGTCAATAATTATCGTTTTATCATCATTATCACACGATAATGGATAAAATTTAATATCTCGCTGATCCAATTTGTCTAGATTATCTCACAGTACTACCTTTAATCGTTTGTTGTTTACAGCTGATGGTGACTGTGTAGTGATTTGACTTCCTCTAGTGTGGTCACATGTCTGTGTGATTTGGTTGGAGGGTAAACCCTCACAATGTACATTAGCAACCACAATTCCTGCTCAATAATTTGAAGTCATTAGCAATATAACATGTACCTGCCCTTTGCATTGCTTGTAGCTTCTTCTTTTTGCAAATCTGACTCATACTACATATAAATTTTGTTTATAGTTACCTTAACCTTATATTTTGACTACTCCAGCAGAAACCCTTACAATGCCTTGAATAACTACTTGACTGTAAGCACAAAAGACTTCCAGCTTGTCCAAATGTCTGAAGGTTTAATTACATTTGAGATTTCATTTTTACAAAGCACAATATAAGAGCAAGTAATTTAGTTCTACCCGGTAACTTTCAATATCAGAAAAGCCTGTCCAATAAACTGGAGTGTATCAAGCCACATGCAAGCTGTTGCACACATCATACCAGTGCCACAAACCCTAACACCACAATAAATATATTACCCACATGTCAGACCTATATATGGCCATATGCAGTAGTAAAAATTGCTTTATTTTGAAGTCTGCTCCAAAGCAGCAGCATATACACTATCAGTGTGGTGAAAGTATATATGCAATATATCAACATTGTTATGTACCCCATTGTGAAAAATTTATGCTACATAAACCATAGACTATACTGGACTGCGCATGCCATTTTACATTCGTCCTCACCTGCATTATACTATTATTTTCCCCTCCCTTTGTGTCTTTTGGACAGGCTTTCATTGCTGCGGCGTTTATCTTGTTCAGTTGCTCGGCGTAGTCCATGTCAGCCTTCACGCGCTTGCTCATGTGTTGATGAAGGCTATCCAGCATCCTCAATTCCTCCTCGTGACGCGCGATTATCTTGGGGGATGATTTGAGCAGACATGTTCCGAACGTTTCTTTGCCAGGACTACGGGGGTCCATGTTGACAAAAGATTGGCTGCGATATTTTCCGTATGTTTGATGATCGGGGCCCGACACCAACTGGAATCCAACACAAATCCTTTAGAATCCCAATTGGAATCTGGAATCTTGGTGAAGAATCTGTAATCTTGAGCGAAATGAACCTATTATAAATCCGATTGTTTTCGTATATTTTTATCTTGTAAAACTTTGTAAATTCTATGATAGTGGGCGTAATCTCGTGACCTTATTCGTGACGTTTGCAGCTGTAGCTACTCATAGATCGAGGTTCAAGTGCTACCGATCGGTTTTACTGTCCCTGCTCGGATTTCTTAGTAGTATTAGTCGGATATTGTCACTACATACAGTTTGTAAGCGTAATTTAGCTCCGCGACGCTATAGTTTACTTTCAGAAGTGTACTTATAGAGCTGGTGCAGTAAGCTCGGCAGTAAGAAAGAGTGACTTGTCGGCAAGTTCTTCGATTCGCTGCTCTTAGCCCCCTGAGCCTCGAGAGGTTTTCAACCGCGTCTGTATACATTAGACAGCAAGCCACCCTCACAGCAACTGAAGCAACGAGTACAGCTCAGTCAACTAAACTGAGTCAACATACAGCCATCAGATACTGGGGTAAGCAGCATCAAATAACTAGCTATCTACTGCATTATACGTAGCTAGAGCCGGATTGTCGCTCAGGATATAGCTATATGGGAGCATCTAGCTATATGCAGTGACCAGGCATAACTATGAGTAACACACAAATAGCTAGCTAATAGCGCCGCGGTTCACCAGTTGAGTCACTGATCTCAGCATAGCTATAATCAGAAGACCTTTCTCATATTGCAGTGCAAAGTCTGTAATAACTATTCAGCTTTTTGGGAGTAGCTCAGTCATATAAGCCATGATGAAGCAAGATCGGGGTGAATCAGTAGAACTTATAGCTACCTATAAGCTGTGGGAATTGCATGGAATAGACATAGCTAGCAGCTGGAAAGATAAAATTCTCAACAGGCATGCAGAGGGCAGCAAATTGGTTTGTTTGTTAGCTACAATTTACAGCTTCTTGTTGTCATTTTAACTCTGTCATTTTAACTCCACCTATAGCTAATAGCTTTATGCATGGGCTTATTTCACTATCATGAGTTAACTATTAGTATAGTAAGAAAATGTGTGCATGTGCTCAACTGAATATCAGAAAAGGAGCACATATAACACTGTTACCTCAGAGAATAAAGGCTTTGCCTTCATTAGCTACCAATCAACAGTTCTCTGTGACTTGTTGAGGCATTAATTTGATCAAAGGAGCACTTAACTCAATAAAGGCTATTCTCTTAGTGTACTTTTAATATTATGAACATCTGCATGATAGCTATACACAATAATATTTCTTATACATATGTAGACCACAATCTGGGATCAATCTGGGAATTGCCATCTAAATATGTCCTCCTCCAGTGGTCAGGGGTAAGAGATTAAAACGTTCTATGCAGTAGTATTAATTACACATAATAATTATTTCATAGTGGTACAGATAATAAAGAACTTTTGGATAATTGTGATGAAAGCCAAGAGCTACTCTCATTGATGAAGCGAAAATTGCCTGGGTATGTAACAAAATGCTTTCTTGCATCAGGGTTTGATTCGGAGGAGGCTATTGCTTCTATGGACGTAACTATTGATGTACCAGAAAATTCTTTAAAAATAATGGAAGCTTATATAGAGAAGCATTTTTCTCATGATCCATCAATGCACAGTGTCTTCTCATTTGACCACGGCATGCCTTTTGAATTTCCCCCGGGTCATAAAGTGAGAATTTACAGTTTTGTGAAAGAAGTAAAACAGAATTACAACAGAAAGATTTCACCAATTTTCAACTGTACAGCCATACCATCAACACAAACTTTCACATCTGACAACAAACAGGGACCAGATCTACGCAACAAAAAAAGGCCAAATACCACTAAAGACTCTCCTCAATCACATGGAAATCATAAAAAAAGTAAGATAAGTATTGCACTGCCCTCAAATAAAACACCTTCATTACCATCTATTCCACCTGAAAGTAAGGAATATAGGTAGGTACAGAGCTCAATAAAATGTTGGATAGAAGGTAACCAGAGTGAACTGTTGAGAAATGGCCTTAATGAAGAACATTACAGTATAAAAGCTGTAAAAAAGGGCACTACAGTAATTGTTTATGTAGAATGCAAACTCTGTCACACTCCTATTAAATTACAACCTAAATCAACAAAAAAAGCTGGGGTACACCATGGAATATCCAACTGGACGAAACATATTGCACTTTGTTATTTTAAATGGCTTAAAGCAGACTCTGGACAAACAAAGCTTGTATTAAAACCCATGCCCATTAAAGTAGATTCTTCGAGTGAATGCAGTTCCTCACAAAAATTTAATGGTGAAGTTCATTCTTTAACTAGTGCATTAGTTGAGAAAGTGGTGGCATGCTCAAATGAGAAAATATCAAAGCGGCCTTCACGAAGTGAGTGTGCTCAAAGACAGCTCCTTAAAGCAGCCAGTGACCCATGTCAAACACAAATAACAGATTACTTTCGAGTGCTAAACGATATTGAAGAATTATTGAAAACCAACTCAAAGCTTTGCGATTTGTTGCAGCAGTATAAGAAAGATCAGTCAGAGACAGTAGTTATCCATAATGCATCTTTTACACCTATTCTTAGACAGCTTATTCTAAATGCAGAAAACAATTTAGATAGAGCTCCAAACCATCGGCGACATGCAGACATTTTGAAGAAGTTTGCTACAGCTCTATTAATTTATGCAGGCCCATTAACATATGACTTTATCCAGAAAATATGCCTGAGGCATTGCCATCCCTTCGCTCTGTCCAGAGAATTATTTGCTCTGATTATAAAGCATTTCCTGAAGGTTGTTTCAAGTTTGATGATTTAGCTTCTCACATCAAGGAGCACAAGGCATCTACAGCTATATCCATTGGAGAAGATGCCACTCGTGTGATATCTCGAGTTGATTATGACTCTGAAACTGATAAATGTGTAGGGTTTGTTCTTCCGTTGGATGATAATGGTCTTCCCCTTGTCGATTCCTTTTTGGCTGTTTCTTTTAAGGCTATGGAAGATATGTTTAAGTCTGCTGCAACAGCCAAGTATGCATATGTTTATATAGCACAGTCACTGTGCCTGAATGCGCCACCTTTTTGCTTAGCCTGCATTGGCAGTGATAACAAATTCACTGCACAGCATGTGATGTTACGATGGAAGTACATCTATGAAGAATGCAACAAAAGAGGTCTGGTAGTATTAAGTTTTGGTGGTGATGGTGACTCACGCATAATGAGCGCTATGAAGCAATCCGTTTCTCTAATGAGTGCATCTAAGGAACCACTATTGAAAACCATTCCTTCATCTTCATTAGTTCCGAGAATACCAGCTACTTGGAAGGAATGGTTTTGTGTCCACCCAAGATCAACGGTATCCTATGTACAGGATATTGTACACGTTGGTGTTAAATTGAAATCGAGGCTATTAAAACCCTCTATTCTTTTACCAGTAGGTCCAAATTTCTCTGCTAGTGGAAATCATCTTCAAATGGTTAGAACGGCATATGGCAAAGACCAGCACAATCTTAGGGAGCGTGATATCAATCATAAAGATAAACAAAACTTTGATTCTGTTTTACACATTATGCATTCTGCCCACTTGTTAAGCACTATTCCAGAGGCTAAGGGTACCTATGTTTATGTAGAGATAATGGCATCTACAGTTGACAGCTACCTTGACATGAGCCTCAGTCCCCTGGAAAGGGTAGAAAAAGCATGGTATGCTAATTTTTTTGTCAGGTATTGGAGGCAGTGGATACTGCTAAGTGAGAAATACACATTAAGGCAGAATTTTCTCACCACCAATGCATACTTATGCATTGAACTTAATGCTCATGCTTTATTAACTTTCTTAATGAATACTCGTGATAATGTGAGTAAGAAAGATGTTGTTTTTTCCCCTGGCTGTTAGGATCGCAATCCTGCGAAAAGACGTTTAGAAGTGCTCGCAGCATGAGTACTGTTTTCTCTTCAGTGTTGAATTTCAGCATTTTAGGATTACTTCGCCGATTGCACCGCCTTAATATCCAAGCAGTGATGCAAGCAGATGTAGAGAAATCCGGAATTAGGTTTCCTCGTGCAGAGAAACATCTTGAGAGGTCTGGTATGAAATCGTATGTTGCTCCATCAGTTGCAAGCATTAGTAACAAAGAAATCGGAAAAGCAGTTGAGTGTGCATTGAGTAAAGCAAAGGAAACTTTATCAAGTCTTGAAATGGATCAACTACTAAAGAAACATTCTAAGTGGGACAACATGAAGTGGAATAATGTAGGTGATTGTGATGTCGAGTCAGATGCAAATGATGATAGTGATGATCAGGATGATGACCAAGTAGAAGATGCTGAATCTGTTGTTAAGGAAGAAGTAGTATCAGCAGTAATACAGGAGGTATGTGACGATGATCCAGTGGAAGTTGAAAAGGATCTTCAATCAATTAGCAAAGAAGGTATTGCTGAGTTAAAGATTTCCAAAAAGCTTGGGAAGTTTAAAAAATCTCTTACTCCAATAAAGCTTAATTCAGCAATGCCTTGTTATGCCTTTACTAGCAGTGATAGGAATGCTGAAGAAGTTGGAAAAAAACAGTTTTCGCCATATGTAGAAGTTTCACTTAATGACCGCACATTTTCAATCAGAAAGACAACTGCTATATGGCTTTTGCAAGAAAGTGAACGAGTCTCTTCTGATCGCTTATTTCGTGTAAGAGAAAAACAACCTTTTTCAAGCACATTACAGTCACTGATGCAAGTCTCTTGTGCTAACCCTGTGATGTTGGCCACACTCACAGTCGGAGACTTGTGTCTGTTCAAGCTCACCATTGACGACTGGGAATTGGGACGCATACTTCAGTTTGCCAAGTATGACACTGACACCAAGAAAGTACAGTAAGCCTTATAAGGAGCAGAATGCTAAAGCTTTCACAAAAAATGTAGGAGTATTATGCACATGGTATGAGCATGTGAAAGATTCTATGTTTCAGCTCACAAAAAATAGAGAAATGGAATACAAGCCTCTTGAAAGCTATATCTGCACTCTGCCAGAAGATTGTATTATCATAAATGGTACAGGTGAAGATAACAGTGTCAGTGATTTACCACCAGCAAAACAGCCATCTTTGACAGCTAAGAACTTTTCCATCAAAGAGCAATGCATGGAGTCTTTACTAGAAATGGTGGAAAATTATAAAGTCACTAAAGAGCTTAAATCCGATCAGAAGTCTAGAGAAAAATCAGAGACCAGTGCTACTAATACTCTGACTGGAGCAAGTCCAATATTTATACCAGATGATAGCGATTTACCCACAACAAAAGACCATTGGGTAAAATGTGGCGGAATTTCTTTAAGCAAAAGAGATTTACAAAAGCTTACAGGTGGGAAGGAACTGTCTGATCTTCATATTAATGCTTTCCAAAACCTTCTTAAAGGCCAATTTAATTCTATTGGTGGATTGCAAAGTACTCTTATGCAACAGAATAAGTCACCTCTTTCAAACAAGAAAGAAAAGAACTTGCAAGCCATCAATATCTCAATCAGTCCTACTGTCAAGCACTGGGCAGTACTAGAAATCAACAGCAACAGTATTTTTCTGTATGACTCTGCATACACTTCAGTAGCTGGTGATGGCAAGCAAATTATTGCCCACCTGATTAATACTAATGAAGACCAACTCACTGTGCACATAATGAATATTGCAAAACAGTCAGGTGCTACAGACTGCGGACTTTATGCAGTAGCCATTATGTCCAGCTTGGCACTTGGCAAAGATCCATGCAGTACAGTATTTAAAAAAGAAGACTTGCGAACACATTTACAATCCATCATTGAGAAAGAACAAATAACAGAGTTCCCATATACCCAAAGGCGAAAAGTGAAATCAAGAATACTCCGTACAGAAGTTTTTGATGTGTACTGCAACTGCAGAATGCCTGATAATGGATCCAAGATGGTGTGTTGTGATAATTGCAACAAATGGTTTCATGGTACTTGTGTTGAATATACTGATAATAGAAAGAACTGGTATTGTACAGAGTGCAGTGGCACAACAGGTCAACTGACACTCTGACACTTATATAGTTACTTAGCTAAAGAACAGATAGTGAGTTACTTTTGCCACTACAATACTGTACAGCACATATACGTAGCTATAGAGGAGTTTAGTAATTATTGAATTAGTATATGCATGTATAGTGTCATCAATTCAATAACTGTTTTGAATGTTTGATAGTGTTTCTCCGTTATAGCTATATATAACTAGCTATACGAAGGAAAGTAGCTAACTATAGCTAGCTAAGTGGTCCAATCTAGGGTCGATGTCAGTGGCTACTAGCTCATGCAGTATACGTATAACAAGATTTTTATGTCTTAGCTATAATCTGCAATGATGGTTGGATTACAGCACTGGTATAGCTATAGCCGTAATATATACAGGGTGTAGCTACACTGGTTGCTATAGCATGCCTTCAAACAGCATGCATGCATGCATGTATGTAGGTATTAGATAGCGGCTAAACTAACTTCATGCATGCTGTCAAGTCAGTACTGAAATTTCGAGCTGGAATCTTAGTTTGGAATCTGGAATCTTGGTTTAGAATCTGGAATCTTTTATAAAAAATCATTGGATTCCGAATCTTACACACGATTTTTGTTGGTGTCGGGCCCCTCGGATCCACGATATAAAATGGTATATCTATTCGACGAGGTTCTAACAACTCTTTAAACTTCTTTATATCAGCTTAAAGAATCCATACACTGAGGTAAGGTAAATCCCAGCAGGAAGAGAGTATCTTTTACAGGCAGGCCAGGCGATCCCCGCATTATTCCGGAGTTACTCGTACCCCGCGGTAACTACTTCCGGATATTACTTATCACGTGAGACTATTGTTTGTAAGTAACCCTTTAATTGAATGCACTTATGTTACTCACAAATTAACCACACAAAAATCATACATGTGAACATAGAAATTGCATGTTACAAAACTTCCATAAAACTTAAACACTTAACTGGTTAACATGAGAAGTTTGGCAGCTACTGTTGTTATTAAAAAAATAATACTTGGTTAAAAAAGTGAATTAAAAGCTATTTCTTGGGTAACCCGGGAAGGATGACTTTTAGAACTTTCACAATATTTGAGAAGCTTGGCCTGTCTTCTGATTCATAATGCCAACACTCCCACATAACCCTGTCATATACCTCCCTAGGGGTTATCTCTGGGGATTCCATTCTGTGTCCCTGTTCCACGCTCTCCCGAGCTTGCTACATAAGAAAACAAAACTAAATACCTCTTTTAAGAAAAGTTTTACTTACTGCATTGCTCATTCCAGGGTAGGGGGATGACCCACAGGAGTAGGTCTCAAACAGTAGAACACCATAACTCCACACGTCACTAGCACTGGTGTATTGCCCAAGATTAAGCGCCTGAAAATATTTTAATTTGGGCAACTGTTCTATTAGAGTATTTTGTAAAGACTGACCTCAGGAGCTGTCCATTTGACTGGTATTGGTCTAGCACCTGAACTTGGCGTATAAATACCCTCCTCTGTCTCTCTGCTCATTCCGAAGTCAGAGATCTTCAGAATTTCATTTCTCTCCCCGACCAGGCAATTTCTGGCGGCCAGATCTCGGTGGATACAATTTTGTTGTGCCAGATATTCCATCCCCATTGCGGCGTCAAGTGCAAATTTTGTCAACTGGTATTGGGTCTGATTGGCCCCATGCTTACGCAGGAAGTGCAAGAAATCTCCACCAGTCATCAACTCCATTACAATAAAGACTGGCTCCCTTTCAGCACAAACTCCAAGCAGCCGGACAATATTAGGGTGGTCGTATTGCTTAAGGATTTTGGCCTCGGCTAGAAACTGCTGGGCTTCTGGGATATGTTCTGAGCGACATGTTTTTACTGCAACCCGCCTTCCAGAGTCTTTCAGAGTACCGGAATACACATCTCCAAAGTTACCCTTGCCAAGTGGCTGTTTATCCAGTATGATATTATTACGGTTCATTGCGTATCGATCATCGTCGATGGTTTGTTTACAAATGGGTCGCCTCAATACTGCTTGTGTACGCTTAGTGATTGGTGTCTGAGTGTCAACATAGTGTGTCAACAAATCACGGATGGTTGGGAAGGCTGTTCCTTCAAAACGGTATCCAAAGCCATTCTAAAAAGTAAAAATAAAACGACACAAAAATACTAATTATATATTCGAAACCTGGTCTTCTAGTTTCTGGATTACAAAATGTCTAGCCTGCCCTTCCCATTTGGTGGTCAAAACGTAGCCTTTGGTGTCGGAAAACCGGACGAGATAGTCACCATCTAGCTTCACCATTCGATCAGCATCAGCACGAGGAAGAGGGTCATAGTACCAGGGTTCATGATCCACCTGTGCCTGTGTACAAAAAACCAACCATACTATCATAAACTTTCTTAATAATGCACACTATAAAAACTTGTAAAAGACCAATGCCCTACTCATTGCTTACTTAAGTCAAAGATTACATTAATATAATATGTAGGACACATAATTTGTTTCAAGCTTTTGAACATGAAATTTTAGTATTTGAACGATGTAGACCAGTAAATGCATATTGCCTCTGATTTAACATGTAGTCACCATAGTGTAAATTAATGGTGTATATGGTGTATGCATAAAAGACAAATAGTGTGAATCATTGTTGACACGAAACTCTAGGAACTACAATTGTCACGATTGTGATCTTAATAGTTTCACAATAAGCACTTGTACAAGTGGAATTAAACAATGCTACATCACTTGTTTATGGAAACATACATACTGAATACCTGACACAGAGGTGAATTTGAAATTCTAAAGTTTGAGTTTACACACTGTGTAACCTGAAAATTTTGCAATGATTTTTCTCTCAGAAGAAATATTTACAATTTCCTAATACCACTAGATTTTTAAAAAAAATTTGAATTTTAAAAAGGGGAGTAGGGATCGTAGCTCAGTATAAAAAGTAAGGAAACAAGTTGTTGATCACTCACCACCCAGCATATTGCATGTGTTTACTCAAGTATACAATTGCAGCTGGGTAAGCGTTCATACATGCACAAATGAAACACATTCTCTAGCACTTCTACAAGATTTAATCCCTACGTTGGCTGCATGATGTTTTGCTTTGAATGCTGGCTGCCAAAGTAGGGATTAAATCTTGTAGAAGTGCTAGAGAATGTGTTTCATTTGTGCATGTATGAACGCTTACCCAGCTGCAATTGTATACTTGAGTAAACACATGCAATATGCTGGGTGGTGAGTGATCAACAACTTGTTTCCTTACTTTTTATACTACGATCCCTACTCCCCTTTTTAAAATTCAATTTTTTTAGTTTGTTTACTTTTTATAGCTAGCTGTTACAGGCACTCAAGACTGGAATTATTTCTTAGCAATTGATATCTACATAGTTTACAATGGCTCGCTACGTATGTGCCATGCCCACCTTTACAACAGACTCGTTTCATCACAATACCAAGTGTCTATATGGTAAAACGACTTGTACTGTGAAGGAAAGACTATATTCTACTCGTAGCCAGACCATTTTATTTAATACGCAGCTACTAGGTCGTTAATAGGCGTCCGATTATAAGCGCTTAATGTTATAATTAACATCCGGCGCTTACAATTCAGAAGATCGATAAAGCAGCTGCGTGCAAATAAATTGGTCTGGCTATGGAAGACGAAACTATAGGGAAAGACTGAATTCTTCTTCCATTACGCGTTACGGACTCAGTTGCATCAGTAAGCATGCGCCTATCCAAGGTGTTTATTGTTTCATTTTAACACCTTGCGTGGAATGTTGACACTTTTGTAATATTTCGTCATCCTTCGGTTGAGGAAGATCAATCGATGAAGATAGAACAAAGGACAAGCTATGGCGCAGTGGACAAACCTTAATCAAAATAACATTTTCGTAAATCCGACGTGATTACCTTTGTTGTGTGAAAAATCTGGAGCCATACACCTAGCGGAACCGGGTCTTACGGCAGGCAGGCAGGCTGGCTGGCAGACGAAATACAGGTAAATTTCGAAATTTTTAAAATTCGCTGTGGATCGAAATATTAGACTTTTCGCTGCGTTTAACAAAGATACAGCCTAATTACAGCAGTACTAATGCATCCAGGTAGGTTTTTTCGGCTAAAACCTGTTATAAGGTTGTTTTTAAAAGTGCAAAAAATTCCGGAAGCCATAGTTTTTCATAGCGATCCCTACTATTAAGTACTACCGTACTTAATGATAGATGCATAGAAAACATCCAAAAATCTGTGCCTGTTTTAATTTTTGTTAATGCATTCCGGAAAGGATAATAAAACAGACTTATCTACGTTACAATTAACCATGTAAGTATCACATCTTTCTTTTTGACCGCATACTCAAATAAGGAACAGTTACCGTATTTACTTGGTTAAACACCACCACACTTGATCAGCGCCACAATCGATTTGAGTATAAACAATGTCTTTGAGTATTGAGTAGTGGTCGCCGCATCAATTTTTCGAACTAAGCTAATAAACACTGCAGCATTTAACCAAGTACGTATATACAGTATATCATGTAGGGGATTTCCCTAGAAAAAAATTCAGGGAGGGGGAAATCAAGATTTTCAAAAGTATATAGGGGAAAGACTTTAACTGACTGTTGAGTGAAGCTGCTGACTCAGTGCAAAGTTTATCATTGGTCTAACTCAGGGGGGGCAAAATCATTTCCAGGGGGGCAAAATCATTTCCAGGGGAGCAGAGTGTCTTCTTTCCCCCCTGAAAAATCCCTGTATATAGTTTGTATTTGTTTCTTACCTCATCATCTTCCTCTTCCTCTTCACTACCATCAAGGGATAACTGAGGTGTTGGCGAGGTTGCTTTGGCATTGGCAGTCGGACCGGGGTTATCCAAGGTTATCGACTTGCCACGCTGTCTGAATCTCGACCACATCTTGCCCAACTTCTTGCCAATTGTTTTGTGCCCGTCTCTACCACCGACAACATCCTACACAAAAATGGTACAGGCATAGCAGAGAGTTACAGGACTCAATACTGAATTGTTCAGCTTTTAATTTAATGACTTTAGTATGCATATTTTTTTCAAAAATGTATGTGAGAATTTAATTTTGTGAATTCTTAAATGTGCTAAAATTAACACACACAAAATATAGTAGCTTTAAGAGTGGGCACTACATCAAAATTTTGTTCTATAATTACACACTTTCCTATGCATGTTAAGTGCACTTCAGATTAAATCAAAGTATTTAAGTGTTCGTGTACCTTCTTCTCCTCTAGTAAAGTGCTGAAGTCAATTGAAATTTCGCCAATCTCTGGGTCAAAATGTGTCGGAATGATACCCTCACCACCGACCTTATCAAAAGCTTGCTGGACCACATCAGCTTGTACCTGAACAAGAAAACATTTAATACTGCATACGTAGGATAACAGAACAGATATACATATGTGTGCATGTGTTTGTGTGTGCATCCATGAGTGCTTGCGTCTGCACGAATACATATGTGTACGTACTATGTATGTGTGTGTGTGCGCGTGCGTGTGTGTGTGTGTGTGTGTATGTATGCATGCATGCATGCATGTAACAGAGATGTGTCCACAGTGGTCGACACCGACGACCAGTGACCAGTTCTCAAATGAAATGACCACTATTACAAACTCACCAATCAGTACTAAATGCCTGCATGAGTGAAAATGATTAGTCTTTTAATTTACTCCTAACAAAACAAGGTGTCTATTATGGATATACTCATGCATTAAAGATCACAAAGTTTGTAATGATGAAGCGAAGTAGTGATGCCGCGATAATCATGATATACGATTATATCATGATTAGTGCTGAAACGAATAGCAATTTTTACTATTTGAATAGTTGGTTACCAATTCGAACGAATACCGATTAATCTATTGTCTAAAACCATATATAAAAATGACCAAATACCTCTGGTAAACAACTTTTTATCAGGTTAGTATCAAAATAAATGTAAAAATATCTTCAAAATCAAACAAAACCTTTAGTCAAATATCCATTATGCAATAAAAAACAAGCAAAAAATTGCTATACTGGATAAATGTAAGGCTTTAAATAGAAAAACGAATATTCTATTGGTCTCAAACTACTCGAATATCATTATTACTAACGAATAGTCCGAATATCCGATTATTCCTTTCAGCACTAATCATGATATGTAACACTTTGCATGGGCGACATCAAAGCCTCAAGCTGTGGTATATAACTGATATACCACAGTTGTCACGTGTTTGCCGTGGTATATCAGTTATATACCATGGTATACCATAGTTGCCTTATACGGCCTATCTGCTTTTAAAGAGATAACGAAGTGTATAAATAACCCGTTATTAGTGATGCACCGATGATCGGTTCAACTATCGGAAATCGGTTTATCGGTCTTAAAATTATAATATCGGTATCGGCTTTTCTTTAGCAGATATTTCAGATTTATTGAAAATGATATTTTAGTGATAAATATCTGTTATTTCAGTCTTAAAAAAAGATGGAATAATTATGGATGGTGCTCAAATATGTTTAATAGTAATTTTATATTATAATGATGCCTATTATTAGCACTTTTGGAAGTTATGCTGATATCGGATCGGTTATCGGTATTGGCCAATATAGGAAAAGTAATATCGGTTAATCGGAACATCGGCAAAATCCCATATCGGTGCATCACTACCCGTTATGTGACATAACACATTTGCTTGTGGGTTTTGTTTTTAGGCCTGAAGTTTAATAAGTTTTTAGGCGATTATCTTCGAGACGGTAGTGTAATAATATCGAAGAAACTAAGCATTAATGGTATCTTGGCTGATACCGTGCCGGAGAGCGTCTAATGAAGCAACCGCACAACAGTTGCCATTCTACCAGAGGTGCCTTCAACTTTTTGCCAGGTAGGCCTAAGCAAAGTGTAACATAAATGTTATAACACAGCTTTGCTCGGGATTTGACTATACACCATCCCTCGGGCGCTACACGCCCTCGGGAGTTGAGCGTATATATCAGTCAAAACCCTCTCACAGCTGTGTTATAATATATTAATATATATAATCTCATGTCGTGATATGCAAAAAATATATACCGTGATATAAAATTCTTGTTTGGTATTGCAAAAATAAGCATATTATCTATATACGTTTTGAGAGTGTGTACTTGTATCAGAAAAGTATAGTGGCTTGGTAAAGTTATTGAAGCAAATAATGATAACACATTCAGTGTATTAAGCATATTGTGACATATATGGAGATATAATTTCTATGATATCGTGATACATATCATGGCATCACTAAAGCAAAGGTGGCATCTAATAGAATAACTCAAGAACCACCACTCTTCTGAACCTGGACACATCCCTGATGTATGTATGTATGTATGTATGTATGTATGTATGTATGTATGTATGTATGTATGTATGTATGTATGCATGTATGTATGTATGTATGCATGCATGCATGCATGTATGTATGTATGTATGTATGTATGTATGTATGTATGTATGTATGTGTGTATGTATGTATGTATGTATGTATGTATGTATGTATGTATGTATGTATATATGTATGCATGCATGCATGCAGATAGGGAAGATTGGTAGTATTATATTGCAGAGTGAGTCTGTGAGCTTGAGGGTATGTTTTTGGTTTTTGGGTTAACCATAATAAATTTTGTGACTGTGATACTCCAAGTACGGAGCACACAGCAGCCATATCAGTGTGGTATTGTTGATATAACACCATAGTGTGAGCAATATATATAGTTACCACGCACATGCTTTATTAGAGTGTTTTGGTAAAACTCAATGCTACCCTGGGTGTAAAAATGTGCGAGGCCAATAAGAAGCAGATTTGCAAATGGTCACAAGCGGTCAAGTGACAAAGCCAATCATAGTTGTGAAGATGCCCTGTAAACTATTGTATTGTATATCATTCAAGAAAAGATTCAAGGTTATAACTTCTTGGCCTTACCTGATACTAGACAGATGCACACAGCATTGAGGGGCGAGCCTGAGAATGCATGCATGCAATTTGTATGGTCACGTGGGAAACGTACGCTGCCTTCTCAACCTTTCTTGTCTTTCATCGTCCGTTTCTCTGTCCCTTCGTTGCCTGTAAAGTTCTCTTCTTCGCTGCAACCTCTCTTCATGGTTCATATTTTCTAATTACCGCACACTGACGTACAAAACGTGGCATGGACGCACTGTAATCTACGCCGTTCATTTATCGTGGCATGAACGATAACACCAAACAAACCATATATGAAAGCACTGTAATCTACGCCGTTCACTTATCGTGGCATGAACGATAACACCAAACCATATATGGATTCACTGTAATCTACGCCGTTCACTTATCGTGGCATGGACGATTACACAAGCCATATAAGAACCCGCTGTAATCTACGCCGTTCACTTATCGTGGCATGGGCGATTACACAAGCCATATAAGAACGCGCTGTAATCTACGTCGTTCACTTATCGTGGCATGGACGATTACACAAGCCATATAAGAACGTGCTGTAATCTACGCCATTCACTTATCGTGGCATGGACGATTACACAAGCCATATAAGAACGCGCCGTAATCTACACTGTTCACTTATCGTGGCATGGACGATTACAGAAGCCATATAAGAACGCGCTGTAATCTACACCGTTGAATTCTCGTCACACGCGTAAGTTATCCGATTTTTGTCGTAATTTTTTGTGCATGGTCGATAACACCAATATTCGAGGGGGCGACTCGCTAGTGTGGGGCTCGCTCAGGCTCGCCCCAATCACAATTTTTGGTCGCTTGTGACCATTTGCAATGCTGCTTCTTATTGACCTCGCACTTTTTTTACAGCCAGGATGTTTTTGTTTAGCATATCACTACTTTTTGTACGTAAATAGAGCTACATACATTGATAAGAAACTTTATACCGATTTTATACCGGCCAGGGTATGACTGTAGGTAAGTAAAATATATTGATAATGTAGCTACAATAATAACATTTTATATAGAGGTGGCAGGTGATGGCAGCAACTATAAAGTCTATAATGATAAACATATATGTATGCAATGAATTATGCATGCATGTATGTAGCTATAACCTTGTTTTTTGTAAAATACTTTGTTATATTATATGATTTGTAAGTGCACTGAGGTGCCAAACAATGGCCAGGATCATTGTGGATGGCATGTATTTGCTTAGTTAGTAGCTATATTATGGCTATAAACCATGTAATGTTTAACGCTTAATTCTAACAAACTACCGTGTCACAATTTCTTTATACTTTTAGTGAATATTCGTGTATCAATGTAGTTTGCGTGTCTGAAATTTAATTTTTCTCAAAGTTATGGCAACTTTTGTCCTGCAGCATAAAAGCTTCTCTTCAGGACACTAATGTATTTGTTTAACTCTGGAAATTGCTTGACTTGTGCAGTATACATAGGAGAAAAGCTTTGATTGAAATCAATGAAAGAATGAGCGAGTTATTAGACAACCAAGTTTAATGTACAGAATGAAAATCTGAAAATAAAAATCTGGGGTTCACGCAAGCCCTTGTAAAGTGTGCGATGAAAATAATTAAAAAGAAGAAAAAAACAAGTCACGCAAAAATTATTTTAATGGAAGGACGACTTCATAGGGCTGTAACAGAAGACTGGCTGAACTGACTTCGATGAACTTCGGGATATTGATTCTTCAAACAATGAAGATACTAATTCTCTAGTAAATGGGCGAATTGGGTGGGAAAGGATGGTTCATCGTGCGTAGTTGCACAACGAGCGCCATAAAGCTCGCAATGGCTGGTACTTAGGAATGGTGGTGCCGGTTTTCTCCATTCTCGGTTTATTGATTCTATATAGTAAGAACGTTCTGAGTCTGTAATAACTAAGCAATAGCTTTCATGGCAACTTAGCTAGAGCGTTTGCAAATTTGAGGGCGGTGCTACATGTAAATAACTCACTCAGTGGTCACATTGCTGTGCTTCTTCTTGGCCTCGCGACTCACTATCGTGAGTCTTGATATAACTTGCAATAGCTTGTTACCAAGGTTGAAAGAATGGCTATGGACTGCCAAAGTTTAATATATGGTATTTTGAGTATTGTATACATATATACATATACACTCACTTGTAGACATGACTCTTTACATTTTAGACTCTCCACTTCTCCTTGTACTATACTGATTCTGACTGACAGCTGTTGAGCTCTCTCATTACTACAATGTGTACAGTCATATATCATATTTGTGTGTGTGTGTGTGTTGTGTGTGCACATGCGCATGTATGTGTGCGTGTTGTGTGTGCATGTGTGTGTGTGTGTGAACACGATAATACAGTAGGGTCGTTTTTGAAGGGAATGATTTCAATGCTCATACTGTCCACACACAGAATACTTTAAACTTCAAGGATCTATCCGTCGCTATAATGTACATCACAACACTTCCTTAATCAGCAAAAACTTATCCTCTCTCCTTTTGAGTTATTATTATGATTGAATGGAAAGCATACAGCATACAGTAACTATATTTGAATTTGTGGAGTGACTGTAAGGAAACTCCATGAACTAACTTCTTTAGACAAAGTGAGTGAAACTTTATTTTCAAATTTACCCCAAAACCCTGCTCCAAAACAAATTTCCCATACACAGTAGTATAGTTGCTATGACATAACATTAGCAATTTCTATTCACTGTATGGTATCTAGGGTGCTGGTCTACTTACTCTTGTCTTCCTTCTTTATGTTCAATCTCTACTAAGTCTCTCCTGGCAGTCTCCACCTCTGACAGTTTATCAGTTATCTGTTTCTTTATAGCCTCCAGTGACTTGTATAGCTCACTTATCCTGTTAGGACACATATACATACACATTGTGTGTGTATGTTATATGTGTGTGTGTGTGTTTGTGTGTATGTGTGTGTTGGTGTGTGTTGTGTGTGTGTTGTGTGTGTGTGTGTGTGTGTGTGTGTGTGTGTGTGTGTGTGTGTGTGTGTGTGTGTGTGTGTGTGTGTGTGTGTGTGTGTGTGTGTGTGTGTGTGTGTGTGTGTGTGTGTGTGTGTGTGTGTGTGTGTGTGTGTGTGTGTGTGTGTGTGTGTGTGTGTGTGTGTGTGTGTGTGTGTGTGTGTATGCATGTCCATTC